>JAKELG010000312.1:0-42890 GCA_021527035.1 Lactarius vividus | reverse complement strand
CAGGTCGGCCACGTGGCCCGAGCTGGGAAACGAACGCACAACACGCATCGACATTGATGAGGCGTGGGTTAACATACGCTACACGGCAGCCGAGGTGCTCCACCCGCGGGGCCGCGCACCAAAAACTTTGAACGAACAGGGGCCGGCTCGATGCTCACTTCCTTGGCCGATGTGGCGATCCCGACCAGCGCCCGCAGTCGTGGGAACATCAAGCGGAAGTCGGTTGACCCGTGGTGAAGCACGAAAGCGAAACAAACGCCGAACAAAAAAAGAGTCCCGTGCGAGGAGCTGATTGCACTCGACTCGTGTGCTTCTGGTGATCGATTTTCCGCCTTCGTAGAAAGTACAGCACGCCAAACCTGGTCAAATTGAGGGGTACAGTCCGTCCTCCATTCTACGGCCTAAACAAGTTCCACCTGCATCATGTCAACCGTCTAGCCCGATGAGAGGAAAATGGGCGCTCACATAGTTGCTAGGGAATATGCCCTTCCTACCCAGCGCATCAATGCCTGGGAAAAATTATATCACAAAGGAATATCTTGACAATATGTGCGCCTTGTTACTCACCCTCCCACCAACCATCAGCATAGTTCCGTCCGCCGGAGGCTCCACTTGTCAGCTCAATTCGAGCGCCTTCCGAAACATCGAGTTCGTCTGGTCCCTGGGACCGGTAATCATACAGCCCACGAACTTCCGGAAATGTGAATCCTTCTAAACCGACTGGGTGGTTGGGTGAGACACCTACCAAATTGTCCAGAGCCAATAGATTGTCCGGCGCCTGAACCTGGCGCCGGGGTTGCATCAGCTGCCTCTATGTAGGACGCGGGCACAAGCCCTCGGCCACCATCTTCATCAACGACCTTCACCCAACCAGAGCCGTCGTCCTCTTCAACTACACGAACACTTGCACCCTCTGGCATGAGTCAGGTAAGAGAGGTAACAGCAACGGCACGATTCAAGAAGGTCAGAACTGACCGTGCACGGCAAGCTCAAAAGGGGATGTAGGAGTAAAATCATAAACGACACGGACGACGGGAAACTCCGCCTCCGGAATAGTGAGGGTGGTGGATTGCGTAAAGGAGGAGGCAGTGGGCACTACTGTCGAAGACGCTGGAGAACACGTGAGGGTGAGATCTTCGATCCTAGTTAAGCGGAAGGCAGCCTCACCTCGTGAACTACTTCTGGAAAGAGTGGGTGAAGAGCCCGAAACAGACTCCGAATCCGTTGCTTTCTGGCGAACACCGCGAACACCCGAGCAGTCGGCTGCTACCTGCGTTGTCCAATGGAAACGTTCAGACTTTGGGCTCGCCTGATGAAAAACGCACCTTCAGCTCGCACTTTGAATGAACAGAGAGGCCGCACGCCTTGCACGTTTTTCCCTGCTTGCTAAGACCCCAAATGGACGTCTGTATAGAAGGCCTTGGTCAATCCATTGGTAGTAGACTGAGGTCTCACGTACGGCACAGTAACCGCATTCCGTAGGTATTGTAAATGAGGAACTCTTGAACGAATGCGGTCTCTGGGAACCTTCGTCACCTGGGATGAATCATAAAATTAACAGAGTTCTTTTCTGAAAATTCCCAGGCGCTCACCCCCAAGGGCCGTCTCAATGATTCGGATTTCCGTCTCGAGAATTGACTGAGAGGTTTCGTAGAGTGACACCTGATGTTGTGCGTCTAAGAGACCCTGTGAGAAATAATAATAGCCCACTGGTCATGGGAATTCTCGGGATGTTGCGAGGGGAACCGTGACGTACATCAATGGCGTCAACGCTTCCTGATGAAGGATTCCCACTTCCTGCGTCTACGAATGACATTGCTTGCTCCGCCTCTTTCCCTGATGCACGTAGGAGGGGAAAGTGCGGGTCTGTGAGCGCTTCCGTAGTCAAAATCCTTGAACTTACTCTTTTCCTCGAGTAGAGCTTTAGTTCCTGTAATTTCGCGCGGGATCTTTGCAGTTTGTTCTGGAGAAAAATCTTGGCGCCATCTTCAACATTGACTTCTGCCTACACCCATTCGCGTCGGGGCCCACAATCAAAGCACTGTATCGCTTACGGTATCGTAGTGACTGGCGCAAGGCTCAAAACTCCAGTCTGCTGGGGAAGTGAAAGGGCGCAAGTTATGTTCGATGAACACTGCCTGATCCTTCTTGGAATTAATCTCTGCGAGCGCCACGCCAACGACGGAGGCTTGGTTCTTCAGGGCGTCGTGATGACTGAGCTGAAGCGCCTGTGCGTGTTGGAGAACCGTCACGACATTGGTAATATAGTTGGACTGGATGTGTTCTATTGCGTCAGTGGCTTATCATTCATGATACAGAAAGTTCTAACGATGTTGCTTTTTCGGAAGTCAGGGAGCACCGTCCAGGAAACAAAAGTGTCGTCTTACATTTTCTATCCTGGCGAGGTCCTCTGTGAACAGCCTGTCCTTTACGTTGTTGGCAATGGTCGTGGATATGATATACAAACTTTCCCAGAAACCTTGAGCCCGAGTGCGTAGAGAGAGTCTCCCAAACTTACTTCTTCGCATTGTGCATGTCGACTACCTGTTGCTGATACTGCTTCTCTGCGCGACTGGAGTGCTTGTCATCCTGCGCTCGTTCCTAAGATTAATTGGTCAACAACATCCAAAGGTGGGGAAGGGGGAGCTAAAACCTGCTTCTGACGATAGGTTTCGACCTCGGCGCACTCTTCATCATACTGATAAAGATAAGCATCACCGGGGTCATGGCTTTGGACAGCACGGCCATACCTTGATTTTGCTCTGAAACGCGAGAAACCGTATAAGTGCCTGTGATAACTTTGATTGACATCGAATATGACCCGGTACCTTCGAACGATCGTTGTAGATACGATCCGTATTTGCTAGGACCTTCTGGTAGAATTGTGCTTGCTAGATAGGCTACTCAGAAAACGCAATCGAAACGACGATTCACAACTCGCCTTCTTCCTATGACCCTCATTCTTCCGCGCTAATGAGGTCAATACGCCAACAACCTGTACGTTGAGCGCATCTGCAAGGCTCAGGTGCTCCTGCTGAGAGTTCACGAATGAGGCGATGATCTCGGAATATGCGTTTTCCAGTGTGCTATCCCAAATGAGACGGAGCGCAATGAGCCGGAAATCGAGCATCACCTCTGCACGAGCGTATCATCATTCCATTGCTTCGATGGGTCATCCCCCACTACAGCGAGCGCCATCTTCTTATTCTTCTTCTCGACGGCCTTCTGGGCGATAGCCATCAACTTGGCTGCATAATCGCGTTCTATTGTCGCGCGCTCGCAGTAGAGCTCTCGAATCTGGGCAGGAGTAGTCTCGCACAAAAACGAGAGAGGGGGTAGATACTTACGTCGACAAAGACGTCAGCCTGGGCATCGGATAGATTTGCCACACGATCTACCTGATCCTGGGACAAGCATCAGCATCTAACCGCGTTTGGGAAGATAAAAGTGGGCACGGGAAGGCTTTCGCCGTAGGACATGACCGGATGACCGCTCGCTACAAGTGTCTTCTGTTATCGTATGTAGTCTTCCAAACAAAGCTTATCGATTCGTCTGCCGGTCACGGTGGCCAAGGATAAGCGGAACATCGCGCGCGGGTGGCAGGAGGTTAACATACGCAGAAGAGATGTACCGGTGTGAGATGTTCAAGTTGTTCCGGAGCGCACTAGCCACTCAGCTCTGGCCAGACTCACCACCTTTGGTATTACATCATCGCCAGGGGTAAGCTATTCTACACCTCAGGTCCCACCTTTACAATAAATAAGCGTAATTAAATCTCCTTTTGGTGGGCCAATAAAGGTCATGTTGGCGATTATCTCCATCTTTCCCACAAGTTGATTTCCCATCATGACAGAAAGAGGTAAAAAGCAAGACAATGGGGTCCGCTTTTGTTACTCGGCACCCGCGGTCATGCGGGACCTCTGTTACTTACAGGAGTCTCCGCGTTGATACAGGTAACCATGTCACTTTGTGCCAGTGGCCAACAGTTAATGACAGGTCAGCAAGAGGACAACACCTTTCTCACGGATATATTCAAGCCAACATTTTCACACGAATTTCCCCCACCTACCCCAGAAGAGGGTGACCGGCAACCCGGGGGGAAAGGGAGGTAGTGCGGGGCCAGCATGCCACATGGAGAATGGGATATGAGGCGCTTCGGGAGTGTTTCGGGATAGGGCTGTTGGCTATATGCGAAAAGAGTGCGAGAGTGAGTACGCATACATCCAGCTGACACGTCGAGCTGGGATCTTCCCACACCATTTTGTGGAAATTTTATGAGTGGTCACCGCAGGAACGGACACGTTGGCACCGGAGATTTGACTATGGGGGAACGAGGTGTCCTCATTTTACGTCGCATGGGTTACCTTGGGACTGCCGCGGCACATGCTGTAAAACTGGTATCACAAGTTCTATCTGAGTCATAAAATGAGAAATGAACGGTCAACTGACCTCCAGCTCTGATGAGCGATTTTGCACACTGTCGTAGCAAAACCACCTCGCAATTTCTTTACGCAATCTTGACTACGAGTTACGCACGGCCGGTGCTTCCTTAATGACCGAAGGAAACGAGGGTCGCGACAGGGGAAATGAAATTGATTACATACGGAAAACTGCGGTCGTCCTTGGTACTTGCGAGTGTATGTCGATCCCCAGAAATACCACGGAACCACGGAAACAGAGTTGTGGGGATAGACGTGTCAACGTTGCCCAATTCAGCACCATGGAGAAACCGGCCACTAAGAGAGGCCAATGCGACCCTCCCCAGTAGAAAAATGAGGTCACCAAGACTCGGGACAAAGGGGTAGGCGCCGAGGCGTTATATGTGGGGGGAGGGGGGAGAATGGGTGACCGCAATACGTGATGCAGTAAGGGAAAGTAGCACGCGCTCAATGAGCTGTGCTTTTTGAGATGGAAATTGATGGAGATTGGATATGCTAGCGCTTGTACCTGACAAAGCATGCGGCCGCGAGGGCAGGAACAAACTAGACGACTGTATGATTGCTCGTGCTGGTGGCACTTGACTACTGGCAGTTCATAATGGGCGCGCATGACAGGTCAAAACTTCATCGATCACGGCGAGGTCAAACCGAAAGCCAGGAAAGTGGAACTAGAACGAGGGAGCCTGGGAACACCTAGTCGATTAAAGGATTCATAACGTTCCCTTGAAAAATCGCCGAAATTGTGAGGGCACCCCGATTTTGCGGCCTGATTGCCAGCGCAGTATGATTGGGCTTTTCAATCGCTGACGCCTGGGAAACAGAAACGTTCGCAATGGGTCTTGTAAGGCTGGAATCCACTTGGAACGCTCGTTTTCTTTTTTACCTTTTTAGCTATGTTCTACGAGCCGCTAATGGTCCCTGAAGGGATCCATCATGACAGCCGTGGAAGGAACGCAGCCGAGATAAGATTGCCTATTGGTAGAAATGGTATCATTGACCCTCAACAGTCTTCCAACTACCAGAGGAGTTGTCCCCCAAAAATATTACCCTGGAATGAACTCTGAGCCTCATGGCGCGTGTTTTTCGCGCTAAGACACGGGGATTATACAAAAAACCACGTGCGGCCTAACGCATCGGCCAGCCAGTTTCCTCGAGGCTCCTTTAATGATGACAGTCATGAGCTCCAGTGCTAGTATGAACGGGGGTGAGCCAATGATGCCTGCAGTCATTTGTGAACGCTTGTCTGACCGCCTGCCTTGCCTTGGGACAGAACGCTCTGCGCCTTTCCTCCTGCCTTTCCTAGAAACTTCCGAGGCGTGACCCTGGTCCAAATTGCCACCCTATTTTTCTCTCTACCAGCCACCAACACATTTGGGCGTCAATGTCTCTGCCCACGCTCACGGCATCGTGAACCGCGGTCTTCGGGAGACCTGTCCAGAGACCGACCCTGGGGATCACGGTAGTCCCCGAAGTCTACGGCCCACCCAAGGCCCACGCGCAGTTTTTTTTTAATTTTTTTTTTCCAACGGCATCGCGCGTGCACATCCCCGTTTCCGCCGCGCCGCTTCCGAATTACCCTCCCCCGGTCTCCCTGGGGCAATTCTCTTGTACGGTGACGCGCGCTGGCCGCACGCGTATAGGGTTCACATCATGTAAGGACCTTTCAATGTATAAAAGCAGCCCTCGTTTCTGTTGCTATCCCTTCTCCAAGCCGGTCACGTCCCTCCCTCCTCCTCAGCCGAGCACCACCCTTCATCCTCCCGCGGAAACCCCTTGGAACTCTTCTCACGTTTTGCTAACGCCTATATCACGATGTACAAACTCACTTGGATACTTGCCGCGTTCTTCGCGTTCACCCTCTCTGTCCTCGCTGCTCCCATACCAGTACCCGACGAAAGCCAAGACCTAGACAAGCGCACTACGCACGTCGGCAGGGTACGCGCATATGCATCATTCTACTGCGCTTGATGCCGACCTTCGGACCTTCAGGGGACCTGGTACGAACCCGGTCTCGGTAATTGTGGCTGGACAAACAACAGGGACCAGCTGGTCGTTGCTATGCCCAAGAGTCTGTATGATCAAAACAATGGAAGCAATTGTGGGCAGGTATGGTAGCACCGTTACGACCGCATCAACCCTACCTGACCCCTTTTGTGTAGATGGTCCAAATCAGTTTCGGTGGCAAATCGGTCACGGCTAAGATGGTTGACAGCTGCCCCGGCTGTGGCTCCAACGACCTAGGTAAATGTCGCATTATTGACACATTAGTTACGTTGGACTAATGGGCATTTGGCAGACATGTCTCCTGCTACGTTCAAAGCACTCGCACCCCTTAGCGTTGGTGTGATCAAGGTTTCGTGGCACTTTCAAAAGAAGTAATAGTGCTCTTTCCTGGCACTCCTCTGGTAGGGGACGCAGCGACCATATACACCCACACACGACTTCAACGTTTCGGAGGTACTATATGCATTCACGATTATTTATTTTACTTTCACGATTTCGCTCCGCGGTATGATTGTCCTCCCTCTAGAATATGATACTCCAGCCTCTGGTCAGGTGATTACTACGCCGGCTGATATGTATTTTTTTTTCTCTTTCACACGGTTTTTTTCTGTCCAGTTACTTGTTAGATGTGGCTATGGAGCGGCTGTAGCGCTTCTGGCGTTGTAGTGTTTTTGACGTACTTGTAGATTGCAGATTACATGAAGGTGTGGCATAGAAGAAGTCAAAATAAGAAAGATATTCTGATTCCATTGAGGCTGCGCGTGTCGTGCTTGCGACTCGTCCTCCATTCTCCCAGTTCTGTATTTTCTATTTCTTTTCGTGGCACCAAAAAATCGTGTCCACAAGCGCTCCGTCTGTTGATTCGTACCGCCGGCCGCTCCCTGCCGAGAAAGCCACCTTCTCAATTCCGCGGCCAGCACACCTCCTTCCCTTCGCCCCGCCCTACAATGCACCTCCTCCGAAACCTTCGAATCACTTGCCCTCTCTGGCATTATCTACTCACAGGGCAGATTCACGTCTAAAGCACCCTTCCGCAATACATTCAATTACGTGTTTCCATGGGCTGGATCCATGGCCTTTACATCTGCCTAGCCCAATCTTTATTAGAACCTTTTTTTTTTTCTGTGATCGTGGATCAATCGTGGTCGTGGCTGCGCTACCTATTGTACCATTTATCATTTCTATTTTTTTTATTTTTTTTTTCTCGCGGTGTTGTAATAGTACGCCAACAAATTATCCTGGGTGCTCGGATCTCTGTCGCGGGCAAGGCAGTGCTGCTCTTCTCGCCTCATGGTCCAGATGCAGTGCATGTCGGCATGCGCCACCACTTATGCCTTCAGTCGGCAGCATGGTAGAACTGGAATAGCCGGATTTCGCTTTCTGCTGGCATAACTCCTCTTCCATCGGTTGCTCTATGGGTATTATGAATTCGAGGGCTGCAGCTAGGGGGGACTAGACCGGCTTGACGCCCGTTGGATTCTGATGCCTGCTGGTTCTCGTCTTCTCAGTATCTTTCGCATCTGGGAACCCGAAACCTCTCTGCGCAAGTCCAGGGCACCTCCAGAGGTGTCCGGCTTGGTGCCCACCCCTCGCTTGCAGTAAACCCGCTAACCATACGGAGAAACGACCTGCTACTCTCTCCGTTTGCGAGGGACTAAGCACAGACATATCTTCTTCCCCCAAAAGATTTTGGATATCTGACATGCCTCATCGTTTAGAGATGCCCTTCATTCTTGATCACCACATGACGACGGACATTCCTCGCCCCGCGACAAACATTTTTTATTATTATATCTTTTTCTACTTCAATTCCTTTTGTCCACTTCTTCGACCATTGTGTCCGTCGATTGTCCAACTCTTTCCCGAATTTTATAAAATGTACGTTTCGTGCTTCGTACTGGCCGTTCGGTGTTTAAGAGTAGGGGGGGGGGGGGGGCATACGCCGCGGGATTCGGCAATATTCGACCCAATGAAAAATTGGGGTAGGAACTTGCAGAATGTATAAGCCGTGTAGCGGACGCCACCAGTGTAATATGGTTTTTGGTTCCCGGCATCGCCTACGCAGTAACAGAGAGAGGATCATAAACGTAGCCAGCCATGGGACGGACACTCCACAACAGCATTCATTCTTCGCACTGACGTCACACGACTGCCGTAAATCGACTCCCCCACCCAACCTCCAATGAATTCTTTGGAGCAGTGTACTGAGCCTTCCCCGCCCGTGCCATCGTGGATACTGTACACTCAAAGTTGCTACCGATGAGGGTTTTCTAACCCTCGACTCTTTTTGTTCGCCCACGGCGGCTCGGCTCGTCGCCGGAATCACAAACACAAACACAAACAAAACTACCGTCCGAATCCGTCCGAAGAATCACGAAATCAGATGAGGCTTTTCGTGTATCTCTCCCTCCCCATAGCCGAAAAGGAGCCGTGCGATTTATCACGCGGTACATGCTTATATGATGCTGTAAAAGACGCTCGAGCCGGCCGCCTTTGTTTGTTTGTTTTTTTTTTTTTTTCACTAAGGGTCGTACGTCCCGGACATAAGGTGTCGGCGACCGAGAAGGACGGGGAGGGCGGAAATGGATGACGAGAGGACGGGCTGGACGAGTCCTAAGTTTAGAGCCTTGAGCTAGAGAGGTACCCGCTGCGAGAGCCAAGGCACATAAATATGATGCTTCAATTACCGCTCAAAGAACGCAGCGCAAAGTGACGCTGATCTGACTGATTGGAAATGTCGGTTATCCCACACGCGTGCTGTCATGATAATTGAGATATTGTTATTTGATGGGATGATTGGGTATGTACCGTGTGGGTAACGTATGTCTCGTCTACCTAGGTATGTACAAATGCGAGTGGAGTGGAGCGGTACAACAACGCAACACTTAAAATAGAAAACATATAGATGCTGCCAAACGCTTTTAGACGACTCTTCCTCTTCGAAAAGATGGATCAGTGTTTGCCAACTACGCTGAAGAAGCGGGATGACAGGCGGCGCGGCGCAGGCGATACAATGTGATGTGGTGTTACTTGCCCGAGATGGAGGTCGTCGTCGGACGACTCGGGAGGCGGGCGGCCACCGTCGAGATCCAGATCAAAATCCGGAGCCATGGAATCGTCTAATAATTGATCGCACACGGTCAGTCGTTGCCGCCAGCGGTGGCAGTAGCAAACGCAGGCAGCGACTTACCACTCCCGACGACCATCTGCGCCCTCTTTAGGGATGCGGAGATAGGCGACGACGCCTCGCTGGCAGCGGCTGCAAGGTCGTACGAATCCGCCGT
The DNA here is from genome assembly GCA_021527035.1 of Lactarius vividus. Classification (NCBI taxonomy): domain Eukaryota; kingdom Fungi; phylum Basidiomycota; class Agaricomycetes; order Russulales; family Russulaceae; genus Lactarius; species Lactarius vividus. Next base: position 33,163 of record JAKELG010000312.1, on the reverse strand, counting down.
GGTCTTCCTCCTCCTCTTCGCGAGAAGCGGGTTCTGCCGCTTCCTCTGCGCAGGCGTTAGCGCCATCTGCGGCTGCTCTAGACCCAGCACGAGCGACTTCGCGCGGCGCAAGCTGCGACGAACCATCGGACCCTGCGGTTGTAGTGATGCCGGCAGCGGCGGTGGCGGCGGCGTTGACGGCAGGGTCGCGGCAGCTTCTGATGATGGGTGTAGTGATATGAGTGATGATGGGGGCGGAAGTGATGGCGATAAGCACGCTCCGCTCGGATGCAATAAGCTCACGACGCGCCGCTGCGGCACCTCGACAGCGTCCATAAAGACCCCCTTGCGCCTCCGCTTGCGCACTGGCTGCTGGGGCGTCGGTGACGGACTGCGCTCCCCGCACAAGACTGCTGCAGGCGCGCGCGGCGCCGTGCCGAACACTGCGAGCGCGGTTTGTAGTCGCCGCACGGCGGCGTCCGGAGTCGTGGGCTGCAGGAGGCACCGCTGGACCTCTTCGCGCTCGGCCTCGCTCTCGTCCTCCGGAGCGGCGGTGGGGCCATCGCGGCTTCTCTTCGGGGATCGCGCGTCTGCGGGTGTATTGCTCGCGCGGCGCTTGCCGAGCCGCGGGGTGCCCGCACCGGGTGAGGCGAGTGCGATGCGCTCCAGAAGCGTGGAGGGTAGGGACGGCAGTTTGGGTGGCGAATTTTCCTTGTCGGCATCATTTGACATCTTTTTGGGTGAGCGTTGTGGGGACCGTGGCAGGCGGGACGGCGTGGTGCTCGTGATGAAGTCAAGTGATGTTGGTATGATGGGAGAAAACAAAAGTCCGCGCTGGACGGTGGTCTTAGATGGCCGTGAAGGGGAGCACGTTAGGAGAGCCGCCTTTGGTGTCGACGGAGGTTCTACGACTTTTGTAGGAGTGAGGAAAGGATTGGAGTCTTGCGACATTTCTGTGGTGTCAGATGCGTCGTCATCGTCGTCGTCGTCGGTAGCCGCGAGGGTAGACGAAGAGCTCCAGGAGACCGCCGGCCCGAGCGTAGGCAACTTGTGCATTTCGTCGACCGTCTCCGCAGTAAGAACTTGAGATTTGTCCATGACCTTTACCTCCCTACCGCATGCCGTGAGGCAGGTCGTCACTGGGGAGGGCCATCCGTCATCAGGAACAGGAACTTCGGCATAAACTAGATCCCAGTAATCCCGGAAAGCCTCGACGATGTCCCGTGGTTTGTCCTCGCGGCCGGTGAATCCGGACTCCAAGAGTTGCCCTTGAGCCTTGAGAACATCGATCGATGGACCAAGCGACTGCATGCAGACCGTAACAGTCTGATACACGGGGACGATCTACAGCCGCAGTCAGATCGGACATGAGTAGACGAGTGCTAGAGCACTCACGTCAAACGCATATTCCTCTGCGGTAAACACCTGATACTGGTCCGCAACCCAGACACTCAGCCCTTCCTGCAGTGCGCCGAGCAACTCGCGCAGCATTCTGACCGGACACATTTCCACCATTCTCGTCACGGTGCGCATGAGCCACATGGATACGACCTTGTTCCGCGGTTCGGGCGGGTATGTGCCCACCAGTGTATCGTTGACGAACTCGAGCAGCGCTGGCGCTTCAGATGGCGTCTCGAGGTGGCCGAGTAGAAGATCCGCTGCGCGCGTCGCAGAGGCACCGGTCGGAATGTGCGTGCTCGCGATGGTACCCGCGACGTGGTCGAGTACGCGTGCGGGATCTGCGCCCTCGTCGAGCACGCGCCCCATGCAGGACTGCAACATTGCCTCCCATGCATCGAGATCTTCAGTGTTCATCTCCCACGTATCCTTATCGCTGCCATCGAGGGCGACATTAGCACCCACGGACGAAGTAGTGGAAAGGAAGGGGGGTTGGGCTTACGCAAATGGTACGCCCAAGAGCACCAAAGCCTCTTCCCAGCCCTTCGCGAGTACTTGCCACCGCTCCACAAACGTGCGCCAGACAAGCGCGCGCACGTCCGCGGCCCAGTCCCACGTCCACCGCGTGCTGGCGCCACGCGCCCCCCAGAACACGCGGAGGTGCGCCGCCGGTGCTTCAGCGCGTACGAGCACTTCAGCGCAAAGCATGGCCCACTGGGTGCGCGCGTCGAACGGCGTGTCGGTCTCAAAGATAAGCTCTTTTTCCTTCCCCATGAGCCACGTCAGCAGCTCTTCGCTCGCGGAGCCTGCAAGCGCTTGTGCGGGTAAAACCGCGTGTACGTGCCCCCAGAGCGCACGTACCGCGGCAAACTTCATCGCAGCGTTGGAACGAGTATGTAGTACCAGGTCGAGGTCGGACCCCGCGGGGGTTGGAGCGGGAGTGTCGGCGGAGGGGACGAGCTGTACCTTCGGGTCGCTGAGGATATCTTTCATCAGCGAGACGGCAAGCCCTGCGAGCTTCTGCACCGAATCGTCTTCTTGATCTTCTTGATCATCATCATCATTGGTCGATCTTTGGAGACCACGGAGGGCAGCCTTGAGTAGCCCGTTCCACGACTGCTCTAGCTCGGGCTACCAAGACAAACATTAGCACACAAACCGTCACGTGCCTGTGGGAACTTACTGGGAGCTGGGCGTCTGCACTCAAGCACACCTGAGTCAACGCATTCCGCCATATCTTGATTAAACCGTCCATAACACCAGGCATCCACAGCTCCGTTGCGGTGAGCGGGCGCACGTCCTTCAATGCAGGTGTTTGTTTGATCACAGGGCGTACTTCCTCGGAGAGCGAGGCAAAATCGACAGTGAGCAGGCCGGGGTCCGCACTGAACAGGCCGGTGGGGAGAAGCCGCGCCCAGTCCCAGTCGCGTACTTCCTCGATGTCCACCCCCGGGAAGTTTGACGTCCCGGAAGGCACGGAGACGAGACGGCAGAGGGCTTGCACGGCATCATGGCACATGTTACCCCCACGTTGCACCATCGCTTCGAGGAGCGCGATCGCGCGCGATACGCCATGCGAGTCGTCCACTTTGTACGCGAGCCGCGCGCCTACGGTACCGACACCGGCACCCATGTCGAGCATCGTTGCGACGACCTTCCAAAAGTCGTTCCGCCGTGCCTCCTCCTCTTGCGTCCACGCACGACCACAAGTATCGTCATCCCATGCTTGCACTGGTTCCTCTACTTCCTCTTCTCCGTCTTCGTCCTCGTGAACCTTCTCCAGTGGGAAGGGCGGCCGGAAATATACCCATGCCAACGGACGCCATACCGCACATGCAAGCGCGCGCACAGACGACTTTTTGTGGCGCACCGAGAGGGCGAGGAGCCCCTTGAGCCCATTGGTGAGTTTGGTGCTTGTCACAAGTGTCGGCCCGAGCAGGACGACCAGCGCGGCAATCGTGCAGAGTGCCCAAGCGGGACCCTGGGCGGCGCACGTTGGATCCGACGTGCCGAGTGTCGTGCGTAGTGTCTTGATAAGCATCGAATCGGATTTGCCACTGGGCGTGCGGGGAGACGTTGTTGGCGGTGTTACTGCAGGCTCGACGATGAGCGCAGCAGCAACAGTGTCGGAGAGCCGTCGGTGTACGGAGGAGAGGGGAATTTGTGAAGTAGCGAGGGCCAGACCACCGAGCGCATGACATGCTTGGGCTCGTAGCGCGAGTCGGGGAGCAAGCAGATTGTCGAGGATGGAGGGGAGGAGTTCGGCAAAGGCAGGGACGAAAATGGAGGGCTCGTGGACTGCAAGGTCGTGGATAGCCTGGAGAGGAGAGCCGATCAATGTTCGGTGAGCCCCAAGGAATCACACGCGACTTCACCTTTAGGCCGTCGTTGACCGACCCCTTTTTGCCCTCTTTGCCAAGCTCACCTTCGATGGCACGGCGGAGGGCATAGGCGATCCGGTCCTTGGCTGGGGCGAGAACATCCGCAGGCAACCGCTGTGTTTGCAAAAGCCAGATGGCAAGGGCGCATGTCTTCCGTCCATTTGGTGTCGGCAACTCGGTTGCTAAAGGGATCGCGAGCGCTTGTGTCAACATGGATCCGAGTTCTTGCTCTAACGGCACGTCTGGTCAGCGAAGGGCAACGTGAAGGTTCACCACGAACGAACCGTCAAAGAGACCGTAGACGGCGGGAAGAGTGAAGACAAGACCGATGAGTTTGATAACTGTATGTGAGACCGTGGCGAGGTCGCGAGCGTACTTGACCTGTTCTTCGTTCATGCCGCACCTCTTCTTTCGTGGACTCTTCTCGGGGGACGGCAGGGATGACTGAGGCTCTGGACTTGAGCACTTGACAATGTCGCACCCCTCCATTGGGTCGACCAAAGCACGACCGAGATCACGAACAATGACATCTACGAAGGCCGTATGGTGTTTTCGTAATGGTTGGAACAATGGCCACGAGCAACTGCTGTCAGTGCTCTCCTGGACGGCAGCCCTTAGCCGAGCCGTGAGAACGGAGTAAGCCTCGATGAGATCGGGGAGAGTTGAACATTCCGAAAGAATTTTGTTCACGGGCCCATCGAGGTAATGAAGGTCTGATAATGGTTGTGTTGGCTCTGGGGTGACCTGGCGTTCATCCTCAAGGAACAGCGCGGGTAGAAGTGGATAGGAAGTCTGTTTGAGGATTGAGCGAACAGGGCGGAGCTTAACAGAGGGCCTCTTTGCCCGTGTAGGACTAGTGGTAGAGTGATACTCGTTAACCTGTGACCATGCAACGCGAGCACCAGTAATTGCACGAGGGGGGTGTCGGTTCTCCTTGTCAAGTCGGGTGTGAGGTGGGGTTAAGAGACTCATTGTGATATGGCAGAGCCCAAATAATAAAAGATAAGTGATTGAAAGGGAAAGTGGAGGAGATGAAGGTGCGCGGATAAGGAGAAGAACAAGCCAGAGCAAAGCCACGGCGACGGTGTGCCCAGTCACCCGTGAGCACTGACCCAATTAAGCGTGTTTGTTTACGCGTCGCGTGCCTTGTGAGGCTTTGTTTGTTTGCTAACACCCATAATAGGCAGCGTGATTCCTCTACTGAGTTGGTCACATGGTATGTCACAATCCAATGGTCGCTCACTGACCCGACTTTAGGGATACCTCAGCCATTCCAGCCACTGGTGACTTCCAAGGCATGCTGGTCCTTGGACGCCAAACCGCCGACAGCGATAACCTCCACCTGGTTATGACGTACAACATGTATTGTTTGCACGTATAGCCAAGCGTATAGCACTGATAGTGAAGGCCAACACTACTCATTCGCTCAGATGACCCCCTGGCAGTTGGGTACTCACTGAAGAATGGTTCGGTTCATATCACCTGCCCAACTGTCCCTCTAGGAAGAAATTACACCGTCGTCTGCGAGCTTGCGCCCTTGTGTAATCACACACATGATCTGACTTCTATCTACTTTCTCTTGCAGTATCTGATGACTCGGGAAACGCCAGCCCTCAGTCCACAATCTCTGGCGTCGACTATAGCGAGGATACCTGTTCCCAGAGCCCAGAGCCCTCATTCATCGCATCAACGAAGTCTCTTCTGCTCCTTCGTCATATACTACATCTACACCTTGGAACTCTGCGGTTTTGAGTTCGACATACGAATTTCCATCGTCCCAATTGTCAATGTTATACCTCTGACACCATCCATCATGGTATCTTGTGCTCAGCTCTACTTCACCTTTAGCTGTGTCCTCAACACCGAGCTCCGCATCTTCACCTAGTCCGTCTGTTGGTTCATCTTCATCTACCTCGGTAACCTCAACACCACCGACTGCCGGTGCCCTTTCTCGTACTATGAACGCCGCGGCCCTTGGACCGACCTGCGCTGGTGTCACCACCGTCATAATGTTTTTCCTCTGAAAAATTAGATTGAAACCCTTACTATATTTTTATCGTCTATCCATCGCAAGCTCACCACCACTCATGGACTCACGCATTACTCGTCGCATCATTCTACGATTTATACTGACAATTATGATCCCCGCCTCGTGTTTTGGTGGTAATGTCACTATTCGCATGTTTCTAGCGCCCCGCACAAAGCTCCTTTTGTCTTTTGCGTGTTGGGATCCTTTTCATTAGACCGTATTCACTCGCACACGATCAATGAACTGTCTGCATTGAATTGGTCGTGACAGCCAGAATTAACAAATCCGCCAAATTGAGCGGGGCTTCAGGTACGTAACGATTAGGAGCGACTTATTCCCTTTCATCCTCCCGGTGAGCAGATCTCGTCTGCCAGAGGGAAAAGTGGTCGAGCTGGTAGTGAGATCTACCATGAGGAACAAGCATCGAGTAGTTGGATGCGGCGAGGACACACTTGTGATACATCCAGGGCCATTGGCGGGATGAACCGGTGACCGCGTGGCCAGTGTGTTGGTGCGCCTTATCATATTTGAACATCCGATTCTAGAAACCGAGCTACTTGCCTATCTGGGCCCAACGTACAACTGAAAGAAAGGGAGAAAGAGAGTGATTTAAGTGTACATTTACGGTGCCAAGAACAATACCACGACAGCAGTTGTACGGTGTGTGTGCCCGGTGTGGGTGTGTGTGATATAGTTGGACGATCAGGTAACGAGCGGCCGAATTAGGCAAAGTGTCAGATATAGGTCAGTCAGGCGCAGGCGGCTCATGTTGTTCACTTGCAAGAACCCCTGGCCCGGAACTGTCCCATCCTGCACAATATAAGTATAAGATGGCCCCGCCCTCTCTTCCTTTCTCTCCGAGAGATCCCTTTCTCCCCTCTCACTCGTCCCCGTCATGTCCCTTCTTACCTTCGTCCTATTTTACGTCCTCGTCTTCGTTCAGGCTGTCCTCTTGTAAAGCGCATTGTTGTCAGTCCGCAAATCACCAGCCCATCGGCATCCACGACTTGGAATGTAGGCGATAAGGTCACAGTGACTTGGTGTGTATAGCTCTCTCCTTATCCTGTAGTCGGCTAATTGGTGCCGTGTATACAGGGAGACCTCGAGCATCCCCCCGCCAGGCAACTTTACTGGCCAGCTCTTGCTCGGGTTCTTGACGCTCGAAGGAGAGAATCTGGACGTCGGTGAGCTGACCATTCCTCTTCCCCTTCTATCCACCCCACGCTCCGTGGTGCTGCGTGCACGTTTCACATGAGAGTTATTCGGGGTTACGTAGGAGCACTCCACGCTGACGCACTTCCTCGATCCCTCCCATTGCATCTTGTAGATCACCCACTTGCCCAGGACTTCTCCCTCAGCACGGGCTCAGTGCAAATAACTGTCCCGAATGTTCCGGTCAGGACCAACTACGTCGTCGTCTGTACGTAGTTCTTTCTCTCGTCTGCGGAGTGCCCGGACGTCATGTTGACGCAACTACCTCGTGCGGACTTGGCGTGGGCTTCTAGTATTCGGTGACTCTGGTAATGCAAGTCCGCAGTTCACGATCACAGGCGGGTCCAGCACGACCACGACCCTGAGTCCGTCCCCCACTGCCACGACCCCTTCCCTTCCCCCCACCCATCCGTTATCTCCCATTCCGACGACATCTCCTACCACGTCTCCCCCCCCATTATCCTCTCCCGCCTCTCTGCCGCCAGTCACGCCCACCGATACGTCGACCCCTGGAACCTTCACCGCAACGTCCCCGATCTCTTCCCCATCAAGCAGCACGTCCACGCCGAGCTCGGCCACATCTGCCACGAATGCGCCGAGCAACTCCCCGTCTACGTCCTCGAACGGAACGACTAATAGCGCACTCCCTGCTCTACGTGCCCATGGCGCTCGCGCGATATCCCTCTGTGCAGCGGCTGCTGCAATGAGTCTCGTGCTGGTCCTATAACGTAACGATCCTTCACGATCATTCCGCGGTGCTGTCGCATCTGTCGCGCGGTAGTAAGCTGATGGACGGGTAACCAGTCACCCAAGGATCTGTGCATTAATTTGCGGGGCGATAAGACGCCTTTTGACGATTTCAGGAACAGTAATGCAGTATGAATGAACACTTTGACTTCACCCCATCAGGATCGCACTCCTCACGTATATATTTCTGCATCTTGCTTGCTTGCTTTTTTCTTCCCTTTTGTACAACCCCCCTGCGTATTCGTCCCTTCACCTTTTTCGTTGATCTCATTCTTACTTGTAATAGTATCGACACCTCACGCGGTGACACGCACTTCGACGATCACGCACTTCTCAATACGGACTCTTATTTTGACAATTGTGGCATATTCCATGTCGTGATCGGACATTTCCAAACCCACCAGCATGCTGTCATATCAGTTGTTATGGTGTTCCCGAAACTTCTCCGAAAAGGCACCATCTGCGATAGCATGAGGTCGATCTGAATTTGCATGACGCACTCTCCAATTTACTGTAACTTAATCCTGACATGTGGGTCGCTCACTTGTTGACAGTGGTGATTTCTCAACGCAACCCAAGTGTCAACGTTGTCAACGAACAACTTATCTACCTACTCATAGCTGCCCTTGTAAAACCCGGAGCCAAAAAAATCTAGGTCTTAGTACCGGTGAGGTCCGCTCCATACCCCAAATTTACGCCTGGAAGAACCTGGGAATTTGCTTCTTTTATTATGGTATAGTGGTGACTAGACCCTCTCCAAATCATATAACTCGAAAAGGCGATGATGGGCGCTGCAAGAGGCCCTGGTATTGAGGCCAGATCGCCATCGATGTGAAAGTGTGCGGCGCGCACAGTGACGTACGCGGTGAATTCGTGTCTACAATGACAAGATGTAAATTACTGTAAAGAAAGTTCCCGGGTGTGTCGGACGCGAGCGCAAAGACCATCCTGATGACTGGTAGCGGCGCGTGGGTCCTTAGACTCGTAACCAGCGGTTCGAATATGAGGATTTTTGAGGGGTCGCAAGCTTGCGACTGGAGGATCCTCGATTCTCGAGGTTCGGCGAAGTCGACACCCCATAGAGGGAACGGTCACCAGTCTATTACAGCAACCCCTAAGTGTCGCGGACTTTCTGCGAACCCTTTCGTGATGTAAGCACCTACAGTAACAATTAGCTCAGCTCAGCGGCTTCTCTTCGTCTTCTTAATAAATTTTGTCTCGTCTGCAATTCCTAAGCCCTCTCCCGGCAAGGTGTATCTGACGTTCTGTCCCTGTGACTAGCCTTCGACGTTTTTCCGACCTCGTAATGACTTGTTAGACTGGACGGATCGTACTCAGAACACCGCAAGCGCCTGCGGAGCTGAAGACTTGTCTTAGTGAAGGATGGACTCGGGGTTGATCGAAAGCATTCCAGTAGTGGGGGCTTAAGCACGGTGCCATTATTGTTTCAGGAGGTACAGACCTGAGTTTGGAAGGCGGGGGTAATCTTGCTGTGGAGGGGGGAGAAGTAGAGATAGCAACTGAAAGACGATGGGGGAAGGAGGTGGGAATGAAGCAAGCACGAGCAAGAGTGTGGGCCCGGGGACGATAGTAAGATCACCCAGTGGTCACCCGATCAGCCGATGATGATTTCCGGAGACGACGGGATCGAACAAGAATGAAAGGCGACCGAGGCGGCGGGACACTAATGTGAAAGCGACGAGACGAGATGTATCCTGATGATACATCAGTATATGACGATGAGGCCGAATGCGCACACCAAATTATCACAAAGGGACTTGGCCCCGATACGACGGAGAACAATGGACTGAGGACGATCGGTCAGTGGAGCGAGGCGACAGGGTCAGAGCACTGGACCGTGGACCGTGGATCAGACGAGGAGAAAGCGAGGCAATGACAAGCGAATAAAGCACGGCGTGAACATGCCAGCGCACGATGGACAGAGGAAGGATGGGGCCTATGTCGACAAGGGTGAATATGGGCTGGGTTACAAGTCAACCAGGGTGAGATGCAGTAATCATCATCGTTAATTGAAGGGGAGACGGCGAACATGGGTTCAAGATAGGGTCTCCAATCATAGGGCAGATGTGACCTGGAGAATATAGTATTACTGGCACCTCGGGCTGGACAAGGTTTAATTGGGCTACCTTCATCTATGTCGTCTCCTCTGCATCCATTATTGGCCGATAATGCCTGCATCAGTTGCCTCTGTCGATATATAGAACATACGCCGAATTCAATCCAAGAACCAATGTGCCCCTCTTGAAAGATCTGTTGTGCTTGTATATAATACAAACGTTTCTAGCCTATATACTGTAATTTACAAGATGTTTCCGGCCCTGCTACCTTAGGTCTAGCAGGACGCCCACTTCTGCCGACGTTGGAACGATCGCTATCCACATCCAAAAAATTTAATGCGAAAGTTTCATGTTCGCCCCTGTGGTGGCCTATTTATTTCGTTTCCCAGTCCTCAACTTATTCAAGGTGGGCCTTATAAACCCCCCACGAACACAACCTAGCTTGATTCCATCAACATGCCTGGCTCTCCTGTCGTCGACATCCGCAATTCCTGGGGCGTTGCATTGAACTTGTAGACTCTTTGGTTTGACAATTACGCAGACGTGAGTTCGAGTGAGCACATTCTCCTTTCTTGCACTGACTTGCCAAATTCACTATTCTTTGTAGATGGATATATTTCTAGTAACTAGTCCTTGTCTCTCGAATCCAACAAGCTAACTCGTCCCAGGAACTATCGGAATAGAGGCTCGAAGCCACTCAAGTTCTTCGTTGCGTTCCTGACGTGCGTAACCTTGATCAAGTTCCAGTCTGCCAAAGTTGCAACGATTCACGAATGCATTACACGCTATTATGTGTGCCTATGGGACCTACTGGTGAGATGTCAAGGCGCCCATTGTCCTCCATATGTTCACCATAGTAGGTACCTCGTCCTGAATTTCGGCAATGTCGAAACTCTGCAGTACAGTATGTGGTGAGTGGCCACTCTGGGACAGTTTAGTCGTTTCTGATCTGTACCCCAGGGCCATGAACGTATGTCACCCTGGACTATCCTACCTCTATAGCCACTCAAGTTGCTTCCGCCTGATGGAGCTTCAGGTCATTCTCACTGTACGTTATACATTGGGAAAATTGTCACCTACTTGATGATCAGTGTAATCGTCATCCTCGTTTCTGTGCAGTTGTTCGTCGTTTGTACATTGTCCCTGAGTTACTGTTTGTCCTAACGCAGCGTAGCTATTATGCAAGGCGAGTTTACATCGGTGGGGGTTTTTTTTTTCCTTTGTTGTTTACTGTACTTCCAAGCCACAACTTGATTCACTACCAGTGAGCCAAAGTCTTATCTGCCCGATCATCGTCGTAAGTTATCGTGGTTGACTTACCGAAGCACCTCTGAATGTGTGTTTGTAGGTGGTGTCAGTTGTTATCACCTCCTGTAAGTGCTCCCGCCGTCCCCTGGAAGGTACATCCGTAATTGTTTCATTTGCATATTGTAGTCTTCGCAACTTCTGAGTTGCCTGCTTTGCGTTCACCGTTTCCTTCAGGGATGAATTTCAAACTTCACTTGCTAGTTTACCTCGTAAAACAGCAGGTATACTTCCTCGGGTGTATCAATAATTCGAAACTCGTTTTTAGGGTTACCCTCAAGCGGTTCTCCTATTTTCACTCCTCAGCTGTATGTTCAGACCTATACCCCATCCACACACGCTAACGGTTTAATAGTGGATGTCATATATAGCGTTAGGTGCGGCCACTGTGGGGGACGCCGTGGTTGCTACGTCGATGTGTTGGTCTCTACCGTAAGAAGACCGGCTTCGCGAAGTAAGTTCGCCTTTTGATACTCGCACTGTAGACCTAGTTGATGTTCATGCCCAGAACTGATTCCATCATCATGACCTTGATGGCTTACAGTCTCAATTCGGGTTTTCTGACGGGGTGTGTTCTTTATCTACGCTGATCAATAACCTGAGACTAACTTGAGCAGCCTCCTCAGCCTCGCCTCGAGTATTAGCGATATTTCCGTTGCGATCTTTCCCTTTTGATATTTTCTTATTTTATAACCAGATCATAGTTTCACCCTCTTCTATGATCTGGCTGGCATTTTTCTGGGCGATGAGTAAATGTTCGTTTACACTGGCCTCAGGCGCGGGGATGGTCAACTAACATTGACCTATGTAATCTCTTTGCTTGCTATGTGAGGTGTCGATTTGGTGTGTAATCGCGGGTTTGGCTGATGACCGTGTCCACGTTCAGGTTGAATAGTCGGGACTACATCCGTGGCCGCCAGTCAACCACCGATAAGCAGGATAACGCATACAACATTTCTTCCATCCGAGTCGGGCAATTGAGTGAGGCCCGTGTCTCTTTCTGTGTGCAACGTACAACGACTACGGACTACGGACGAAACAAAACTGACCACGGCGAAGAGCCGACTTTCGAAGTTCCGAAACCATTTCGTCTCCAGGTCGCCATCCCCCTTCAGAGCCAGGCTCAAACATCAAAATCGAGCGCATAGTGTCTTGGTACGGTCACGGCGCAACTCAGGGGAGGGTACTGCGGAGTGTTATGCAGTTGGCCTCTTCCTGTATAGTACTCAAGTAGTGAGCGGTGTTATGAGTCGACCTGGGTGTTCAACGACAATGCGAATTTTTTCACATTTGGTCTACAACGAACTTTCGAGGCCTCCTAGTCGTCGTCCTCAATCCTGACGTGTGCGGGTTTAGTCCACGCATTCTTGTCTCCGGGCCGACCAAGCGCAACTAAGATCCACAAACGAGCGTTTGTTCACTGGATCACTATCGACCACTTCTTCGTTCTGGTTCCGTAGACTCAGCATGTCCTCAGTTCTTTCAACAACTCTGCTCTCTAATCTCTCAAAACTGAATGTCTCTCAGCTGAAGCCATTTACAAGGAGCGACGAATTATCGAGTATTCAAAAGTTGGAAAAGCTGCACTTTATACGCAAGCTTGCCGACCTCGTTCCATGCGCTCCGCCTTCAACTTTAACGCAGAAAACATCATCTAATTCTGAAACTGGTTCTCTTTCTTTTTGTGAGAGTCCGACTTGTTCCATGCCGATGGTAACCCTCGTACTGGCAGCAACCCCAGTGGCTATGGGTATGCCAGCTCACCCGGTAGTACGCGTCAGAACGGCTCGGAGCTCTGCTCCTTCCGACGCGCATATATTCTCGGGTGCTACGGCCACTCAGACGCCAATTGTCCACAGTAGCCGTCTGACACACCGCAGCCTGAGATAGCACCAACGAAAAAATTTGTGCGCCACCGGCGTTTGTTGCCCAGGGGAACATCTCGAAGCGGCTACCCTCCGAGTCCGAGACATCGCAGGGTCTGGTCCCAGCTACGCCGCTGGCGAAGAAACGGAAGGTCGTCGGATTCTCCTTAGCCACTTTTTCTTCGTCAGCGGCGGGGAGTTCCACTTCCATATCTAGTCCCGCGCCTATCAGTCATCTCCTTTCCCCAGCTGTTCCTGTCCCTCCTGTCTCCAATGGTCTTTCTCTGTCACCTATGCTAACAAGTGCTCGGCACATCGTTCGAACGCAACCTATGGGTACTACTACATCCGGTAAACGTTTCAAGCCCTTGGGAATAATGCGGCCACCCGCAGCGATGTTGGGTGACGTGGAAACTGCACAAATGGCGCTGGGTTTGCATGGTGATGAAGGTCCTAGAATTAAGGCACTACATACCGCCATCAGGCACTGGTACTTAGACTTTCCACTAATGGCACCCCCTGCGTTGTCTCCCATCACACTCCCGCCTCTTGCTGAGCGGAGACTCGTACAACGCTGGGCTATCATCCTCAGTGACCCGTCGGAAGAAGAATGGTTCCGATGCTGCTTCGTCTCTAAACTCATTCGGTAAGCACCGCCTGGTTCAGACTCTTGGATGTATCCACACACAACCTCGACAGTCTACTCATCGGCGTGCTATCTGCTCTGCTCTGGGCAGCACCTATCCCTTGTGCTGCAGCAGTATGGCCCATCTTCGCTTATGATGAACCTTTGGCCTTATCTTCGGTAGCGGGATAAGAGATCTTAGAACGCAAGAACGCGGTGATGAGCTCCGAACAGGCCCTCAGCGTTTATATTTCGCTCATCGTTCGTCGCCTCACTTCTGCTTTGATTTAACCGCGGCCATGTCTTCATTATCGTCTACTACCACGACGCTGTCCAAGAGTCCACCAGTACACGTCGGGAGGTCCCTCAGGAGGTGAGGGCTCTCGCGCAGGAGCCAGATGGCATGGCTCGAAGAAATCTCGGAGACGGAGAGGTCGCGGGCACTTCTGCAACGCTGCTGCCCAAACGCGCGCCAACGTAAATACCAGGCTGAGGCGCGAGCGCGGTCACATTGCTAAAGCGAGTGCAGGTGGTGGGGACGCACTACTAGAAGCCGTGGCTTCCCACTGTTGATCGAAGCATGTGGCCAGTGTGTGGCCAGCGAGCCGATCACTCGGCGAGCGCCACAACACTGAGCCACAGTCTCGACCACAGCAGTGAGCTGTGGCCTCGTCAGCACGTATCGAGGGCACAGACTGTGCCTGCACTCAACTGAGTGCCCATAGGACTTTAGATATGATAGCTAGCTTATTAATAGTCGTCCTGTTGTGTATATAAGAGCTATAGTGTGCGCTCAATACAGATAGTATTATTCGGAACACTTAGTAGGAGTAACATACATCGTCTCACAGGTAAGCTAAGTAGTACACTACATACCAGTTGCTCCCCATGCCTGTTTCTCAGGTTATGGGCCCTGGAGCCCTTGTCTGCGCCTTCAATGGCAGCGACAGCGCGCTCTTAATTGAGCTGCGCACTGTGTGCTCCTTGGCTTGCCCAGGTAATGCGCCTTGATGGCTGCAGTGGCCTGTGCAGTGCGCCCACTCGGCTGCACAATGCCCATGTGTGCGCCCTAGTGGCAGCCACTACTCTAAGAGTCTCTTGAGTGTTCTGAATGCTTTCTGTGTGTGCCCAGTCGTCGCATGTATGCTGACACTTGGTTTGCCTCACAGAATTAACAATGTCAAACGCTCTCACTTCTCTGGTCCCAGTGCTCGACGGTACTAACTACCAAGAGTGGGCCAAGGCGATGCAAGCCTACCTTATGTCCATGGACTTGTGGGAGTACTCTAATGGCGAAGAGACTGAACCAGCACTCTCTGCCACTCCCACTGATGCTGAACGCGCTACACACAAGATTTGGAAGAGCTTCAATCAGAAGGCACTCGCCAATCTTGTCTTGCGCATCAATCCCACCATTAGGGAAGAAGTGGCCTCCTTGACCAAGGTGAACGATATCTGGACTCACCTCAAGACTCACTTTGATGTGATCCAGCCGACCACTGTGTTCAAGGACTTTAAAGAAGCCATATCTATTCGGATTGACGCCTCTAAGCACCCCTTGCCACAGGTTAACAAGCTGCAGGCTGCGGTGCACCGTCTCTCTACTAATGGTGTTAGCATCCCAGAGATTATCCAAGCGATGATCTTGCTCTCTGCACTCCCACCCAAGTGGGAGATGCTCGTCTCTATCCTGTGCACCAGCCACGACCTTGCCAATCTCAAGATCAAGCATGTGCGCGAGGCCATCATGGCACAGTGGGAGACTGACAGGAGCAAGGGTAAGCCACAGCAGACCGCGCAGAAACTCTCTGCAGTGAAGCGCAAGCGTGGCGACCCCAATTTCAGACAGCAGCGTGATGCTGGCTCTGGTGGTGGATCTGGGAGTGGCGGAAGCAACCCCCAGAGGTCCGGACAAGGCCAAGGCAACGCCAAAGGCAAGAATAAGCGTGGCAAGCGCGGTGGGAAGAAGTCCCAGTCGCAGCAAGGTCAGGAGACCAACGACCACTCGCATCTCGCCAGTAAGGCTGCCTTTCCTTCCCCTGCCACAGCTTCGGTTGCGCACCTCGCCCCGAGTGGCAAGACTGTGCGCACTGTCCCTGGACACACTAGGCACCCTCCTGCCACTGTAGGACCGTACGCCACACTCAATAAGGCGCGCAATGTTGTGTGCGACATTGGAGTGGCTGGCACCTCCAACACCCTCAAGACTCTCGAGCAGCGCATCACCACACTCGACCCAGATGACTCTGACGATGATCAGCGCGTTTCCAAGCGCAGCAGATCTTCCCCTGAGCCCTCTGACAATGAGGGTGGCGGAAACGGCTTCCTCAGTCGCTCACCCACTCCCGACACTCAGCGCCAGTCCGCTGAAGATTGTGTCAGTCTTGGAAACGATGACTGGGACCTAGATGCCATGGTCTGCGATGCCGCTGGCCTGAATGAATTCAGGTCAGTCCCATCTCTCTTCCTGACGCCTCACACCACTCACGAACACCTTATCTCACAACTAGCTATGAAGCTTAAGTACAGTACTGTACATGGTTGTGTAGAATCGATAAATGAATGCGCACAAAGTGGCGCACATGGCGTGGACACTGCTGAGTGTGTTAAGTGCAAGAGGACGAGACAGGACAATACCAGTGCCAAATGGCTCTTAGACTCTGGTGCATCATCGCACTTCACCAATTCAATGAAAGACTTCATAGATTATGAGGACATTCAGACGCCTATTATTGTGAAGACGGCCTCAAAGCCAATCCACATTAAGGGAAAAGGTGCAGTTCTCATTAAGCACGAAGTCACACACAATGGGCACACTAGGCAGTGTACTACACGCCTCTACCCAGTGTTCTACATTCCCGAAATCACAGGGAGACTCCTCTCTGTTGGAGAGTTCCTGCAGCAAGGCCTGCGCGTTTATGGGGATGCACAGTCCATGGTATTGCGCAGAGGACACTCCACCCTGCCTCTTATACAGTGTGTGCCGACGTTCCCTGGCCACACTATCTACTGGCTAGAGTCTGTAATTGTAGATGCAAGTGCGAATGCCACTGTGTACGCAGTGGACTACACACTTATGCACAAGCGCTTTGGCCATCCCTCCAAGGATGTGCTGCGCCACGCTAGAAGCCATACCAAAGGCTTCCCAAAGGACCTGGACTTCCCTGGAGAAGTACCAGTGTGCCCAGGATGTGCGCAAGGCAAGATGCCCTCGCAGGCACACTTGCCATCTGAGACGCGTGCATCTGCACCCTTTGAGAAGGTCCACTCTGACTTGAAGAGTTTCCCAGTGAACTCTTACCACAAGTACAAATACTTCGTGAGCTTTATTGATGACTTCACGTCGTATGCTTGGATAGTGTGTCTGCGCACCAAAGGTGCTGCAATAGGTGCACTCAAGCACTTCATTGCACTCGTCAAGAATCAGTTTGGCACCACTGTTAAAGAGTGGATGTCGGATGCGGGTGGTGAATACAAGTCAGAGGCCTTCATTACCACTCTCAAGGACAATGGCATACACATTTTGCAGAGTGCACCATACACTCCTAAGCAGAACGGTCGTGCAGAGCGCTTTATGCGCACTTGCATGGACAAGGCACAGGCTATGCGCCTGGATGCCTGTCTCCCTGAGTCCTGGTGGGAATTTGCAGTTCTACATGCCGTGCATGTGTACAATAGGACCCCTGTGCGCCGCCTAGAGTGGCGCACACCCTACGAGGCACTGCATGGTAAGATCCCACAAGTTTCGCATCTGCGAGTGTTTGGGTGTGCAGCATATGTCCACATCCCTGAGGAGCGTCGAGTGAACAAGCTCTCGCCTAAGTCAGAACTGATGGTCTATATTGGCCACACTGAAGGCATTAAGGCATATACATTCATGCGCCTCAGTAAGAACACTGTGTACACAGGTGCAACTGCTCTCTTCGATGAGAACATGTTCCCTAAGTGCGAAACCACTAAAAAGCGTGGCTTTACTCGCTTGGAAGAGCCAGTAGAGCAACATGGTTCACCACCAAAGCCTACTCCTTTCGATGGCGATGATGGGGACACTCCACATCGCCCTCCTCCTTCCACACCAATGGAAGTGTCTCAAGGCCCTGACGAGGGTCTGGCGCCACCACGGCAGCCTGAGCACACTTCGCCTTCCCCTGCACCAGTGCCAGAGCAAGAGGATGTACCTGCGGCCACACCACAGCCACAGCCACTCCCAAGACACTCTGGGCGGGAAAGGAGAATACCATCACGACCTGGTAACGTCTATGGGGAAGACAGGCACCCCGTACAACAACACAGAGACGTTCAGCGGATGCGACAGTGGAGAGATATTGTGGGGGATGTGCCGGGTCGCTCCCAGCCACCCTCCACCACTCACCAGAGGCAGGTTCCTGGACCTAGCACTGGCCATCCACAACGCGATGATTCGCCGCTGACACCCCTACCGAGTGATGTAGAGGTTGAAGACCTACTCCTGGCACAGCTAGCCCAGGAAGGGGGAGTACAATTCGTCAATTACCTGCTTGCCAAAGCGGTACCACATGATTCACACATAATGCACACCACTTCCATTCGGGAGTGGACATATAAAGACATTCTGCGACTGCCTGAGGCGCAGAGAAAGGAGTGGAAGACTGCATGTCGCGAAGAACTAGAAGCACTTCGCAAGCGCAAAGTCTTTGAGCTTGTGGACCTCCCCAAGGGGAGAAAGGTCATTAAGAACCGATGGGTCTTTGACCAGAAAACAGACGGCCGTAAGAAGGCTCGTCTTGTGGCCAAGGGCTTCTCGCAGATAGAAGGCACTGACTTCAATGAGATATTCTCTCCAGTTGTGCGCTTCGAGTCAGTGCGCCTCATGCTCGCCCTAGCGGCACTTGAGCAGTGGTATATCACTGGCTTAGACGTTAAGAGCGCCTTTCTCTATGGAGAATTGGATGAGGAGCTCTATATGGAGCAGCCCGAAGGCTTCAAGCTTAAAGGACAGGAAACTAAAGTACTGCGCCTTAAGCGTGCACTCTATGGACTTAAGCAAGCAGCTCTGGCGTGGTGGAGAGCGCTGGACAGATCCATGGGTGAAATTGGCTGCAAACGCCTCCTCTCAGACTCTGGCCTGTTTGTGCACACGTCCAAAGGCTCTACAGTAGTGGTCATAGTGTATGTAGACGACGCGCTCTTCATGGGCAGCGATAAGACACTTGTGGACACACTGAAAGATGCCTTTATGCACAAATGGGAGTGTCGTGACCTCGGTGAAGCAAAAGAATTCCTGCGCATGCGCATACTAAAGAAGGATGGCAAGATCTGCATTGATCAGACTGCCTACCTCAATAAAGTGCTGCAGCGCTTTGGAATGACGAATGCTAAGTATGCAGCGACACCACTGCCTGAGGGATATCACCCCCTACTAAGTACCGACACTGTGGACACTACCCTGCGCACCCAATACCAGCAGATCATCGGTTCGCTCATGTATATAATGCTGGGCACACGCCCAGACATTGCATTTGCTGTAACTAAGATGGCACAGCACGCTGCAAACCCCACACAAGACCACTTAAATCGTGCACTGCACATATGCCGCTATCTTGCAGGCACTGCAGACTATGCACTGACATACAGTGGCCACTCCAATAAGGGTCTATTTGCGTGTGCGGACTCTGACTGGGCATCAAACCCTGTGGATCGCAGGTCCACTACTGGATACATGGTTAAACTAGCGGATGGAATATTCAGCTGGAATTCCAGAGCCCAGCGCACAGTCGCTCTGTCCTCAACAGAGGCAGAGTATATGTCCCTATCTGACACAAGCCGACAGCTTGTGTGGATTAAGGCACTCCTCAGTGAGCTTGACATTAACATGGGACCGATTCCACTGTGTGGCGACAATCAAGGCTCTATATTCATGGCGTCAAATCCTGTGCAAGAGCGCAGGATCAAACACATAGACATACGCTACCATTACATCCGAGAAGTGGTGCAGCAGCGCCAAGTGGAGTTATTCTTCATAAATGGTGCTGATAACCCTGCAGACATGTTCACAAAGAACTTGGGTCGCACTAAGTTCACACAGTTTCGGGGCACTCTTGGACTCGAAATATATTCGTCCCAGAACGCTCTGAACACCTCCACCGGTGTGCAAAGCGAGGGGGAGTGTTGATCGAAGCATGTGGCCAGTGTGTGGCCAGCGAGCCGATCACTCGGCGAGCGCCACAACACTGAGCCACAGTCTCGACCACAGCAGTGAGCTGTGGCCTCGTCAGCACGTATCGAGGGCACAGACTGTGCCTGCACTCAACTGAGTGCCCATAGGACTTTAGATATGATAGCTAGCTTATTAATAGTCGTCCTGTTGTGTATATAAGAGCTATAGTGTGCGCTCAATACAGATAGTATTATTCGGAACACTTAGTAGGAGTAACATACATCGTCTCACAGGTAAGCTAAGTAGTACACTACATACCAGTTGCTCCCCATGCCTGTTTCTCACCCACCGCTGCTAATAGGCCGACATCCTGGGCCCGCTCTACTATATGATGATGACGTGCTGTGCCGGTGAACGACATTACACCGGTTGAATTTGAAACCGAGACGTTGTGCCAATAGACCGGGTCAAGGGACTCAAACTTAATTCACGGCGAGAGGCAACAGAGGTCATAGTTGGCCTAATATTTATATTGTATACAATCCAAGAATGGTGATAACGTATGATATCACGTAGGGTGAGAATGTGGTACCTCAACAACTTCTTGGTCCAATTGTGCGCCACAGTTAAGAGCCGTCCCCGTTGTCACCAGCTTCGACAATATCAAAACCTAGAGGGACCCGCTGTTGCTCTCAGCCGCATAATACCACACCTCAGAGGCCTCAGAGCGAGGCTTCAGAGTTCAGTTCTGATGCTGACCCGGAGTCGCACAAAGTCCTGCATCCCAATCAGGCGTTCAATCTCGCGGTCTTTTTCCTGACTCTGGGCTCTTTGTACCTGTCGCCTTTTTCCACTTCTCGGTGGCAATCTGCAAATCACGTGTTACCGCCCGCTCTCTGTCCCCTCTGTTTTGTCACTGTACCATTCCGCTCTTGCGACGCCCTTTGTATCATGTCAGGACGACATGGCTGTGGAGTACAAGTGGGATTTTCGTCCCGGCGAATTGGGAGAGCCTGTGGTCACTTCACCTGCCGGTAATACATAGAACCTGATTTGATTTCGTGGGTATTGTGCATCTAAATATATATACACTTGTGACGCGTGTCTGCTGGTGACCTACCTCGGAGCATAGTGGTACATAGTTCCAATCTGAAGTGCAAGAAAAAGGTCATCAATGGAAAAGTGAGGCGTAAACGGTGTGAAGGAGGCTTAGGATCTCGCGTGCGTTCTGTTGTGTCTGCTCATCCTTTTGCAAATCATTCGCCACCCCTTCAAGCTTCCGCAATAATGTGCAGAATTCCTCCTGTAGTTCACGTGCGGTACCCCTGACTTCGAGCTTTCGCGCCTCGACCAAAGCAATATACCAATCCCCTCCGTCCTCGAACTGGTCACTTTGCTCGAGTTGGGAGTCTTTCAGCTGTCGGGTGAGATAGATGAGGTTACAGAGTCGCAGGTTATGGCCTTCCCACCGATAATGGGAATGCCGGGGTTCCAGATAACGCCAAGCGATGTCGATCCAAGCGCTGTCGTCGAGGTGCTGCGTGCGACTAATAGCGATGGCCACTATACATTGCGCATAATCCTTTACCAGAGTACCCGGATGGTAGTCCCCGCTCAGTTGTTCCAGGGCGAGGCGAACAAAGCCAGTGTGTCTGACGATGTCGTGTCCGAAGGTCTCGGGATTCTGGGTTCGGAGAGTCTGCCGGAGAGTAGATTCAAGAAGTAGGGGATCTGCATTTATCGCCCTTGAACAAATCTCAATGCAGTTATGCTTTTCGGAGTCAGGGAGCAGATCAGAGGACAGAACGTGATCCATATATGGTATTATCTTGCTCGGGAGTTGCTTGGAATTGAACCATTCGAAATCTTGTCCCGTTAACCTCGGCCTAGTCCGAGTCGAGGCGTAGAACCCAGGAATGGCGGATAGGAACTGCTCCGTGTCACTATCGCCATCTAAGGAATCAAAAGTCGACAAAAGAACGGAAGTGGCGAGGGAAGAATGAGTGTCAGCCAGTTTCTCTACATCCTTCGTCACGCCTTTCAGCACCCGCTGAGAGTAACGCCGATATAATTCCCGAATGTAATCCGTATCTCCGGGATGAGGCCAACGCTCGGCGACGAAATGATAGAGTCGAATGAACGTGGAGATGGTACCCATGAAGATAACCCAGATGAGCGTAGTAAGCGGGGTATAGTAGGGGCTGTCGCGGGAACAGATCGGGGCAAGGCTGATGTATACATACAGAGCCAGGCTTGCTATGGCACCAGCGCCTGCCAACTTGGCCACCAAGTGATTGAAGGTGCTTAAGTAGGCGACGAACCCGACAAGGAACAAAAAAACAGAGACGTGGAGAAGGGCGGGTAGGAGCTCGACCATCCAACGGAGACGGAATCCCTTCTTGAGTGCTTGTCGCATGAGTTGCCGGATCTGGGCACGCTCCTGTGGGTCATTCCGCTTCTGAGTGATACGTAAGTACCGACGCGCCCACTGTTGCAACAGTGTCGCTAGCAGTGCACAGGTGAGACTGATAACAAGACTGAGGGACCAGAGAATGTTGACCCATATGGCAGTCTTAGGTGGATTGAATTTATCCGGGTCGTCGGGGAGGTGTATAGATGATGCATTCGAACCGGGGGTAAGCTGATAGATGCGGGCGAGATAGAAACTTGAAGCGTCTTGAGAATTCAGCTGGAGGTTCTGAAGCGAGCCTCCGAGGAGTTGTGCAACAGCTGCCGAGAATAGACCAGTCTACGACATTCAAGTAGGGGGTTAATATCCGGCCGTGGAAAGGAAGGCCTGTTTTTACGCACAAAAACAAGAATGCCTTCTGCGTCACCTTTCCAGCTCTCGGCCATCTTCTGGTCGTGCTCCTTTGACCTTTCATTGTATATAGAAAACAACGGGGTGGAGCTGTCAATAGGTTTGGGTTCCTTCTGAAAGCCTAGAAGTTCTCATAAGAACGATGGGAAAGGGGACCCCAGATTCGAAGGAGACACACCGGCATGGACTCCTTGAGGCATCACAGGGGGGCTCACGAAGGTGGAGGTGTAAAAGATCGAAGTCAACAGTGGCCACGGTCTCTTCAAATTCCACTATATACCGGAGGGTCCTTCAATACCTCTGGAAGCGCCTACATTACGAGAAGGGGTCACAATATCAACTTCCTCTTTTACCACCGCCCTTACTGTAGCCATCTAAGGCAAGTATTGTGTTGACTTGACAGAACACGTGGAAGCTTGCTGCTGTTTCTCTCGTAGCTCTTGCTCGACGCCCCAGCACGCATCAACATTGACGTCCCTCCTACTCCCGAGTCCTCTCCACCATGAAATTCTCCTGTCCTCGGGGCATGGATCAACTCTCCGAGGACGATTACAAAGTTGTGGAAAGGTGGTGGCAAAGTTCCAAATCATTCATTTTTCAGAAAGGGTTCACTCTCGACAATTATCATCGTCCCGTAAATTTATCCGACCGTCCCAGAAAGCATAGGCCTAAAGGCTTCCGTGACATATTGACGATAGTGGGCGCGATTGTAAGATGGTCTCCTTTTTTCTGATTCTTCCTGTTCAGTGGTCGTGGCAGTCAGTAGGAGCCAAATCAAACGAACACTTGGACGAACCCTTGAACAGACCTTTCACGCTCACAGTTGGGCAGACTGCGGCAAACTATGTGACAGGTGGCAAACGTTTCCGAGTGGATGAAGTTGGGTCTCATACAGTTGTGGCTACCCCTATCCTGCCTCCCATCCTGCCCCCTCAAGGATGGCGCCAGCGACTTTTTGGTTGGTTAGGGAACTAAATGTGATTACAGATGGTCCGACCGAGTCATCCAAATTCTAATGCAAGTATGGCACAAATTAAACCCTACTAGTGTGGTCGTACCTATGCAAAAATCGAGTTTTCATTTTCTGTAGCTTCAACAACACGTCGTGGCTCCTTCATATTGTACATACCAACAGAAGAACAGATATCCCATTCAATGGTGATTTTTGCTTATTTTATTTTGGCTCCTAGGGAGCACGACTAACTTTACCCCCCGATGCAAATTTGGTCACGTAGTGTCACTTTAACGGCCATGTTCGGCAGGCATTGGCAGTTCGGCAACAACGTTAGCCCGGTTCATGCTTTTTTTTTGCAGCACAACGAGGACATTATATTTGGCACTATTACAGGTATAGAGTTGTATGTGAGGCTACTGGGGTATGAAATAGTAGAATTCATTTTGTGACGAGACTGGAGTTGAAGTAAGGGAAGGGTCAATATTTACAGAAGCATTCGCTGGCCCAAAGTTGAGGGAAGCGTTGGGAGGGGGGAGTGAGGGTTGCCCGGTAACATTGGTTGCCGGTGATGCCGGCTTATGTCGAAGAGGAGCTTGAATTCGTCACTCCTCCTGTCACTCCAAGAGACCGCCAAGGTGAGATCACCTTCTACAACTCTATCGCATGCACAGTATCACCCCAAATTTATCACAGGTGCTCTCATTAGTCTATTCTAACACTCTATTCCAACAGATCTGTATGTCATTTACCAAGATCGTTGGGATCTGGTGGTCTGGGTCTTTACTTTTCATGACTACCCTCTCTTCCTTGTCGCACTGTAGTCGGAATTCTCAATAGATTTTTATTTTTTGTTATGATCTCATATCTATAGATCCTACTGTATCTACTGCTATTTTTTTTGAGCAGAACGGACCACAGGAAGAGGGTGATCTGAGGCCATTTTTAAAATTTGCAACCTGATGACCATTTGCATCCACCTGGCACCACTAGTACAGTATTAGGTTGACGCGGTTCGTTGTGGTTACATAAAAGTACTCCATTCCGAAGTTGACGCCTCCACTTTCGGAAGGTGGTCAACTAACATAACATAACCAAACCCTGGGTCGGCAAGCGTGACAGACACCAACCGAATTTTCTGCCTTCGAGTAAGATATTTCCCTGAAGAAAAAAGAGAGTGCATATTTAGCAAGAATTGAGGCAGAGTTGAACGAGATATCTGAACTGTCCGAATGGTGGGGCATTGGAAAAGGATGTATAAAGTAATGGTACCTATATATAACTATATATGGAAGTCAAGCCCAAAGCTCGAATCCGCTCTCAGCTAAGTGTGTTCGCCGTGGAGGACGGTGCTCTGGCTCCTGGTACCTTTGATTACATGTTGACCATACGTTCCCCTACAAGGTCAATGGCAGCACTACCGGTTGAATTCGACCTCGAGAACCAAGCCCAAGTCTCCGAACGCGAGATACCCCAAGGTGTTCACGAACCAATCTCAACACACACAGATCTAGAAGAAGTCAATCCAAACACGCGTAAGGTTTTTTTTTTTTACTGGCACTTGGCCAGGAACTTGTTTACGAATGAGCTTAGGTATCGACTCTAATCCAGGTAGTGTCCCTTCTAGGGCAATAGATCCGCCTGCACAAACTGCGGCCACCTTTATTGACGGATCGAACCTGTTGTTTTCTATGTACAATGAAACGACAGCAGAACATGACCGGAAGGTGGCCGAGAACTGGAGAGGTGATGCGGACAGTGCTGTCGTTGTTGTGCGTTGCCACATTCCCTTCCGCTCAGTCATCGTTGTACTCAGTCACTGCAGAATGGCCTGTTTTCGGTCATGGTCACTATTCTACTCGGAAGGTCATACCAGGACTTGAGGCTCAAATCGCAGGATGTCTCCGCCTTTTATCTTTCTCAGATTTACCAGCTATCGGCTGGCCAAAATGGCACTTCCACCCCACTTCCCTTTAAGGTTTCAGACCCATCCACATTCTCGCCCGCTCCATCCTCTGTCCGGTCCAGCGCTTTGTGGACACTAAGTCTAGTGATCAGCCTCGCTTGTACGGTGATCGCAACGCTACTACGACAGTGGGCTCGACGATACCTTCACATCACGCAGGAACCACGTGGTTCACGCAATCGTGCACGAATCCGTGAACTCGTAGTGCAGGGAGTTGAAAGGGAACAGCTTCAGCGTATGTCCTCAGTATTACCCGGGCTCTTCCACCTTTCAGTCTTTTTATTTCTGTCTGGACTCGTACATTCTTCAAACAACAGCGTTGTTGACTTGGTCATTCTCTTAATCACCTTCATATGTGTAGGACTTTATTGTTTCGCCAGCGTCATCCCATTATCTCCTTTTAGAAATATATCCTACACTCCGCTCACTTCTTTCTCTTGGTTTTCCTGGTCACGCATTGTTTCATTGACGTACAAGCTACTTTACGATTCTTCTATAAGGCTACCCTTCATCAGGTATCGCACCCAGCGTCACCTTTGGGAATTGGCCCGAGCGCATCTTAGGTGGACACTCAGGGATACGGCGGTGGACATGGAGAAGCTAGCTCGCAAGCACTCTTCATCCCTCGACACATCGGTGGTTTCGCGAGTATTCGATTCGTTGGACGGGCACGAAGATCTGGAGCAATTTTTGTCTGCCATTCCGGGATTCTACAATTCAAGCGAGGTGAAAAAGGACGTCTCGGTCATAGAGAGGCTGAACGACAAAATACTCGCACCTGCAATCACGTCTTTCATGGATCGCTCCCTGTCATCTAGCCTGCTCACCAAACCCAAAAAGCAGAAGCGCATCAGGATTTGTCTACGGGCAATGAACGCGGACCCCTTGCTTCTTCAGTGTACCTTCTCGCGGAGTCTCCAAACCCTAAAATCCGACATCTTCGAATGCATCGACTTTGTCCGCCTCGCCCTAGAACATTTGCACAAAGATGATTCAGATCCCTGGGTAAAGGATTACGCACAGTGTATATTGGCCGTCGCTATTAATCGTGTGCACCTCGACGATGGTGCTTGGATCGACCTCGCTTGGCGCTATCTGGAACCTGACCACGCCAGATATCGATGGGAAGGCCATAACCTACGACTCTGCAACCTCATGTACCTCACCCGACAGTTGAAAGCCTCCCAACTAGAGAACAGCGACCAGTTCGAACAGGGGGGGATTTGGCGTAATGTTTTGGCGGAGGCTCTCAAGTTCGAGATTCTGAATACCGCGCTTGACCTCCAGCTCGAGTTCTGCGACCTGTTGAACGAGCTCCGCTCTATAACTCCAGGTAGAGAGCCGCCGTCCGAGATCGCGCGATCGAATGCGGGGCTCGTCCTCTCCAGCATACGCACTGCTTTCGTCCCGTTGCGTGAAGGTACAGCAACTCCCACAATCGCGTTTTCTTCGACTACGGGCGACCAAGGTCCTGTTCTTCAGTGGTTAGCTTCATATCCCGTTCATGGGGTAGGGACAAGCGATCTTGATGTTAGTAATACTCCGCCCGCGACAAGGCACATCCTCGGGATTGATTACCCCCGAGATACGGAACCCGAGACTACCTATGCACATGAGCAACGTCACGAAATGCGACCACCATCACCACATTCCGACCTCCCTCCGTCTCCATCGCCACATCTTCCATCCAACATCCCTGAGAGCGGACCTCCTCCTCGAGACACAATACCCGGGGCCGCCCATGCGCAAGGGCCACACCCTAAGATGCGATCACAGCTACCGCATTCCGACATTACCCGGCTTCCATCGTCATCATATCCCCCATCCCCCATCCCCGAGACTGATTATCCTCGTCCTCGAGATACAGCACCAGAGACTACCTATGCACACGAGCCACGCCACGAAATGCGTCCACCTTCTCTACATTCTGGCATCACCCTGTTTCGATTGCTACGTCTCCCCTTCAACTTCCGACGTAATTTGCCCTGATACCATTACTAAGTTATTCCCTCACATGCTCTAGTGCTATTAATGATCGGCTTAGGTCGACTTCTCTTCGTTTTCTGTGTGAATTTTGTCTCTCTCGTCCGCATGGTCTACATGCAATTTAAGTCTTCTTCCGTTGTCCCTCGCCGTATCCAGCCAATATATCATATCCTGTCTCTCTGTCTACCCTGCTCCAATTTTGGGGGCGACATTTTCATCCTGCGAACGGATCGCTCTCAGACCACCTACTGGTCGTGAGTTGTTAGCGGAGCTGGAGCTTGTGGAAGGATGGACCAGGGATGGATCAAAAGTATTTGAGTATCGGGGTGCCCTGAATATGGATGCGCCAGGAGCAAGCTCCAGCCGAACCCGTAATTCCCGATCGGGGATATCCCCGGACGGACGACTCACAACGCGTCATGCTCGTGCCTACAACGCGATGTCGGGTTATGTAATCCAGCCAGGTCACGTTTTCTTGATTGGCAGGTGTTCAATTTCAGGGTTGTTCGAGTTTTCAAGAAACGGCCTCATCTTCTCAATACTCAAGAAGTCGTCGAGACGCCCTTTCTTCTACCGACTTCATCGCCCCTTTTTTGTTTTTGTTTTGAAGATGGTCCTTATTGAGGATCTTGAGACCGGTGTGAATCCCGTGGCCAGTGAGGTCAATGTGGGCCCTGAAAGGCCTGAACCCCAGTCGAACGTTGAAGGGCGTCAGGTCACCGCCGAAAAACAGCGTGGCGACAAGACTGTAACTCAGAGCTTCGGTATGTCGACTCGTTGCTTGACGATTCCCTCTCCTCATCTATCTTCTAGCTGAAAACTATGGGGATCCCTCCGACAAGCTGTGGTCGATGTACCTCACCGAATCTAAGAAGGAAGATGACCAGATAACTAAAAATTGGACCAAAGATACTGGTGAAGTCCTTGTATTCGTGAGTTCCAAGCCTTGTACTATATTTGTTCAATGCCTAAACCATACCTTGAAGACCGGTCTTTTCTCGGTCATTGTCGCAGTCTTCATTACGGAAAGCTACAAGAAACTCTCCCCCAGTTCGGGCGATCAGACGGTCGCCTTGCTTACCCAGCTCGTTAGCACCTCTGCTGGGGGTCCCGCCGTGGTGCAGAGCAATCCTCCGTTCGAAGTACCAGCTTCAATTGTAAGGGTCAACGTGTTGTGGTTCCTCAGCTTGATCCTCAGCTTGTCCTGCGCGCTCCTTGCAACGTTGATGCAGCAATGGGCCCGAAGATATCTGCACTATACACAGCACCGTGCCGCGCCCCGAAAGTGGGCACGTATTCGGGCGTACATGTTCGAGGGCGCTGAGAAATTTCTCTTGTCCCAAGCCGCTGAGATGATACCTCTCCTCTTGCACACCTCCGTTTTCCTCTTCTTCGCCGGTCTCATCGACTTCCTTCTCCCCATCAACAATACTGTTGCCTTCTCCGCCCTTAGCTGCGTAGGGGTCTTCGCATCCATATACGTGACATTGACACTGCTACCAATCTTACACCTCAACTCCCCGTATCACACACCCCTCTCTGGGACCACATACATTTCACTCCAGCTCTCTGCATTTAGTCTCTTTTCGATTGCCAAGGCAATCGAGGGCATGTTCCATGGATTGCTACTGAAAATCACGTGGTGGTTCCACCCGAATTTCCGGGGGTCTCCAAATGCTTGGCCCACCAGGTGGAGAGCGACGCTCGAAGATAAGGTCAGCTTACATTACGAACGATTCTCGCGTGGCCTACGCTGGAGGGTCGAGCTCCGCGCCATGGAAGTACCAACAAGGGTAGATGAGAATGCACTTCACTGGACGCTTACCACTCTTGATGAAGACAAGGAATTCGAAGACTTCGCCTCACACATACCGGGATTCCTCGACTCCCGCGCTGCCCCTAACGCTACTTCGACTATGCTTTCCCTCATGTCCGATCAATCGACATCTGAACCCATCCTCGGGGCCCGTCTCCGTGAGCTCCTCTGGACGTGCCTACCTGGAACGTCGCTCCTTACCGAAGAACAGCGAACATACCGTCTGCGTGTATGTCTGATGAGCCTGTGGTATTGTGTCAGGGCATACAATCAATCTGAGAACTCGGAGGTGTCCTTGCCCTCGTATCTCCGTGCCATCTTTGCAAGTCCTGAAGTGATTCGCTGGATTCAAACCGAACGGGACCTCACTACCCGCTTGCTAGGACGTTGCTTTGGGTCGTTGGTTGTCAAAAAGTTGGCAAATGACGTAATTTCACCCACTCGCACCAGCATCGCAGCTGTCAATGCAGAGCTAGTTTGCCTATCATATATCCTTGGCGCCACTGGTGAGCAAGTCAAAGACTGGCTTGAACGAGCAGGCGCCATCGATCTTGCGAACATCATTTCCCTCACATCGAGCGAGATGCACACATTGGTCGCTAATGGGACCAAAGGGGTGTCGCTTGATGTACTGGATGTGTTTGAACAGACGCTCAGTATCCTCGCAGACGGGATCATCGAGTGGGACACCAATGATCTCCCGCCTGACCAGGTGGCGCAGTTCCACGAGATATACTCTAAGTTTGCCAATGCACAAGTCCCCGACATACTCAAAGAAAGGCTACGGCACATATTGAACAGATTGCCCTCCGGCCACTCGAACGTAGAAGAAGTGAGAATAGAAATTCCCAGGCCTGTTGTAAGTACACTACGCACTTCCTTCCACGCTCCGATCATGTCGACTGTCGAGCCGCTCCGATTACATCGATCGTTGAACCTTTGACTTCCTTCACTCGACAACTATGTCGTCATCCCTCGCTCATCCCGTCATCCCTCGCTTACCCAAGCCCGGCACTCTGTCACATGCAAACTGACTCTGGAGGAGAGCCTGACGTATAAAGGGACGCCCTCGTCACCTCGGACATCAGACAATCTCCCATCCCTTTCTTATACCTTCATTACTCTTATTACCCTCGCGCTATCACTCTCGAGAGACCCCCTCTTTAATATACCCAAGTTCACGTTTGGTTACTGGCCCGATTGCACGGCCAGCTTCCACCTGGACCGGTATTGGAGGTGGCTCTATCCCCTGCTACGTCCCGGCAATTGCGCAGAGGCCAGACGCAGATTGGAACTGTATCAGATATCGGTATTGACTGGTATTAAAAAATATTGGGTTTGACTGAGGAAGGCTGGTCGACGTTTTGCCGTGATGCGAAAAATACCGTGACAGCCCATCGGGGTGTCCCTACGTTTCTTTGAGACTTCCGTTTTAAGATGTTTGACGGATGTGAGATGGTGCAATTTTTATTACAGCCATGTAGCTACGTTTGTTTAGTTCATATCGTTTCTGTTTTGTTCTTTTCGATTTTGTCGGCGTGAATAGTTTCGCTTACTTCAGAGAAGCATCCAGAGGCCTTCCGTTTTCTGAGTTTTTCTGAGAGGGTCCTGGATCGACCTTGTTCGATCGTGAGAATTTGTGAGCACCGTAAGACAAGGGGGTGATGGGACTGGGTTTTTGACATCGGGACAATTTACGGAAGTTCTCCTGAGCAATAACACGGCAAAGTTGGTCTTTTTGGTTCAAATCTCATCAAAATAACCTAGAAATACTATTTTTATTTTTAATCGAGGGTTTGCATTTTCTCGAAGACTACATGCAACCTGAGATATTGTAATGACCAAGTCCTCGATGACCAGTGTTTCTACATTTGGCTATTTTGGACTTGTGCAAGTGTGTACAAGAATCAGGCCTCGGGCGTCAGTGTTCGGAGCTGGCATTTTTACTGTCATCGCCCCGTGATCGGCCTCATCCCTAACTGGGGTAGTGCATTCTCACGTCGTATTCTCTGAACAACAGGCCCAGTCTTCAGCTCTTCAGCTTCAGCTCAAGATTATAGCCATAGCACTTCAACAGAACTTCCTCCCTTTGTCATGGGCTACTAAGAAATCTACCGGGAGCAACTCACAAATGTTGGTCGTGGTCACGCTTTGTGGGCTCCAGATCCTTCCAGACTATATGATCGAGTCCGAGTCGGCGACGTTGGATTTGTACGCCAGGGTCACTTCCTTCGGATGTTAAATGCTGGCCAATGACCCCACACAAAGACTTAGTGTGCCAGAATATTTCGAACCCCTTCAACTTCGCGCGCCTAGGGCTATCCGCACGCTGCACACAACCCGCGGGTTCTACTGCTCAAATTCGGTGACAGTACATCGTGGGGTTGGAGTTCAGAGTCTGGCGGCGTACATGACGAGTTACTGTACAAAGCCGATACTTCTCTTCTTATACAAAGGGTGACTTCAGCGACAGGTGGATGAAAACTTCATTTAGATGCGGAAGCAGTCCAGGCGCCTTTTTATACCTTCCCTTTGATGGCTTTCGCGAGGACGCTCTCCCCACCAAACATTTCGAGATTTATATTCGCAAGAATTGCGACAGTTGGTTAGCCTTTGCGATAGAGCTTGGCTTTGACGTCCGGTTGGAGGATATCATCTTGGTCACTGGGTGTGACTTGACTGCATCATGGGCGATGGCCGCATTCGTTAATCCGTCGGATACGGAGATATCACTTAATGTGCAAGTTTCTGAGGATAGAAATGGTCCGTAACGGCTCAACCTCACAACAATGAGCCAACTCAGGTGCGCCAGAGCATTCTCTGTATTCTTCTGCGCTGACTAAGGAGAGTAGAATCTCGAGACATCACACTGTGTTTTCATTAGGGGTTTTCGCGCGAAACGTATTCGTCCCTTTTTCAGGATGACGCTGAAGGCTGCTGCGGAGCCCGGCCCAGACGATTTCGATAATGACCCAGAATCGTCGATCGAGCCCGTCCAACGGCCAGCTGTACCCGAGGTGGGTATGTCATCTGCCGAACGCAGTGACTTGATCCATAGTTCGTTCAGTATCGTGACCCACTTATCGGGGTTCTGGACTTCATCGCAGAAGTAAGTTCGAGCACAATTTGTAGCGGGTCGGACTCCAACTCCTCTTAGCAATGCCCAGACCAGGAAATAGCTATTGCTCACGAAGATAATCTAAAAACAATTAAGGGGGTGGTACGCACAAACACGATTTCCTTGCTGCGATGTGGCACTAATTCAACGACAGGACGTTCTGACCGCGGACGCAGTAGAGAGTTTTTTGCGTCGAAATAGAATTCCCGTGCGGAGTGAGCATGGTGGTTCGCGTTGGATCCCGTTCTTCTTCACCTAGTTGGGGCTGATTAGTTCTTTACCAGCTGCACTCTTGGCGGGTGAGGGTGAAGTGGTCCGTGAAGATCAGAGGGTGACATTCTTCGCGCAAGCTAACGCTAGCGTTCAGGCCCCCCTCACACGTCCTGGCGAACATGCGACTGACTGCCTCTCACTTAAGGGCGAACCAATCCGTCTTGTCGTTCACCGGGTTCTCATGGAATACCTTCTCAAATTTGACATCGCCTCTCAACCCCCTGACTATGATTTTGGACACCCTTCCGAGGTACAGGCGTCGGATATGAGATCGGGGGTCGTAACTGTTGAGGACATGTTAAAGACAGTTGATACTAACTTGCGGCTCCCCTCTGGTCACCGTGAATGGTCCAGATTATGAAGATACACGTAGAGAAGTCGAGGACCGGGCGAGAACGACGAGGACGAGAGAAGTCGCGGCCTTCGCCGTATAGACTGTTTAGGTGACAAGAACAGACTACAGATATTCCCCAGGC
>JAKELG010000311.1:0-42924 GCA_021527035.1 Lactarius vividus | reverse complement strand
CTCTGGACCCCCATTCCGACTGTATCACATCGACAGAAGAGGGGAACGCAACGTCCCCAAACAATACCTCAAAAGAGCATTTTGGCAGACTGAGAAGGGAGACCCAGGCTACGTTGTCTCCTATACTTACAAAGACGGTACTACAGGACTCATCCCTGTAGAATTCAACTTCGACCACACCTGTTGGACAGAACTCAAGTGGGACGCGCTCCACTATAAGTTACAAGTCGTCCGACCAGCAGGCTCAAGCCTTCACCTCGACATCCTACAAAGCGAAGTAACTACAAGAGATCAGTGGGGCCCACTCGACGGACAAGAAGAAGAACCAGTTTGATCACCTACGCCCAAGACACCTGCACCTTCCCCATCACTTGCAAGCAACCCCGAAGAAATTCACATCCTCGAAGCCCAAGCAGAAGAGGAAGAATTCCAGTTGGGATTAATAGCTGAGTCCATCCCGACAGATATGACTACCACAATCACCGAGCAACCCACCACGTTCCAGGAACCCGCGTGCATCAGTCGCGGAGAAGGACCCCCGCCAGGAGGACACGGCGGAGGTGGAGGAGGAGACGATGGAGGAGGAGACCCAGGAGGACCTCTCTTCACCGGACCAAACGTGTCAAGCGGAACCAAGCCCAAGAAGTTTATGGGCAAGGAACCCCTGGTATTTACCGGGGATCGCACCAAAGTCCAGCAGTTCCTCACTCAATGGGAACTCTTCGTTGAAACCAATTACGATAACCCTGCGTTCACGCTCCCCTACCGAAAAGCACTAATCTTCCTAACATATATCCAAGGAGAACACGTCAATGAATGGGTCCTATCCACCACCAAGTGGGTTAAGGCGTACAAGGCCAAGCACGGACCATACGACAAATGGATCTGGGAAGCCATAGAACTAGGCTTCCGCAACACCTTTGCCGACACCCTCGAAAGGGAATGCGCTCAACAAGACCTCCAGAAAGGATTCCAAATGGAGGGACAAGACATCGACTCCTACGTTGCCAAGTTCGAGAAGGCAGTACGAGAAGTGGGATATCGCTTCGACGATTCCCTGGTCCTCGACAAGTTCACCAGTGGACTCCCAGTGGAACTCTATAAGAACACCTACATCTTCCACAGCCCCAACACCTACGCCCA
The DNA here is from genome assembly GCA_021527035.1 of Lactarius vividus. Classification (NCBI taxonomy): domain Eukaryota; kingdom Fungi; phylum Basidiomycota; class Agaricomycetes; order Russulales; family Russulaceae; genus Lactarius; species Lactarius vividus. The sequence goes on along the minus strand of JAKELG010000311.1, from coordinate 41,781 downwards.
ATGGAAAGTAGCTGTCTTGGAACAACAACGCAAATGGATGCATCTGCAGACGCGTTTGGGGGGACGTAAACCCCCGGGACCCAGTAAGCCGGGCAATACTTCTCTTAGGACATTCAACGCTCCAAACCGCCTCCAGCAACCCCGACAAGGATGGCAAGCGTTCCGGAACCACCCGGACGCTATGGACACCACCCCCGGAAGAGTGCGAGCGCGCCTCGCCAGATCCAAAGAAATCGACTACGCCAAACCACCCTACACTCAACAGGGGGGACGTCCTCCGAACAAAGGAGTTGTCAACATGAAGAATATCAGCTGCTTCAACTGCGGTAAACCTGGTCACTTCCAGCGTAGCTGCCTCCAGCCCCGCCACCCGCGCAACAACGCGAACTGGCAACCACGCCAAGGACGCGGGGCTTTCATCGAAGAGGTGCAAAGCATGCATGAAGAACCTCTGATCCAGTTCGAGGATGACGGCGGCAGTAGCCGTGGCGCCCGCGCCACCACTGAGACGCCGCAAGAACGGGTGACCAGTTGGATAAACGGAGTTCGAAACCTCGACGAAGAAGCAAGGGACCTGGTAGTTCGGGACCTAATGGGGCGAGAGGATTTTCAAAGCGCCTGAACCCGACGGCCTGGGTGAGGGCATTACGGTGTAACTCTGTGTTCATAACGCGCTATCAATCTATGCATGTTCCAGTTTCATTGCGCGCAAGTTACGCCATGGCCGACAAATGAGCATTAGTGGATTCCGGAGCCACTAACAATTTCATCCATCCGGATTTTGCCAAGCGAATGAGGCTAGGCCTCAAAGAATTAGACCGTCATAGAAAGATCTGGAATATTGACGGCACACATAACAAAGGGGGCAAGATAACCCACTGCATGGACCTAGAAGTCGAGACCAAAGGAGTCAAGAAGGATATGAGATTCCTCGTCACCGACGTAGGAGGAGAAGACATCATCCTTGGATATCCCTGGCTAGCCATGTTCCAACCGGATATTCAATGGGCTTCTGCCACCCTTAACGAAGCTGAGTACCCAGTGGTACTCCGCACCATCAACCCCACCCAAACCACGTATAGATCCCATCATTGCCCAACTAATAGTTCAGAAGCTGTTAGGAATGCCCAACAAACAGCGCATCGAGGAGCAACTACAACAAGAATGCGATCTAGAGACAACGCAATTGCAAGCTACCACGTCCACCGAATTAGCGATTGAAGCGCAGCAATACACCGAGAAGAAAGCCGTCCCAGAAGAGTATCAACGACACATCAAGATCTTCAGCGAGGAGGAGTCACATCGCTTCCCCCTCTCCAAACCATGGGATCACACGATTGAATTCAAACCAGACGCCCCAGACACCATCGACTGTAAGGTCTACCCAATGAGTCAAGCAGAAGACAAGGCGCTGAAGGAATGGATTGACGAACAACTGGCAAAAGGATATATCAGACCCTCTAAGTCCCCATACGCATCATCCTTCTTCTTCATTAAAAAGAAGGACGGAAAACTACGCCCAGTACAGGACTACAGGAACATCAACAAATGGACCATACGCAACCAATATCCACTCCCTCTTATACCGGAACTTATTGCGGACCTTAGCGGAGCCTTCATATTCACCAAACTCGACATTCGCTGGGGGTACAACAATGTGCGCATTAAGGAAGGAGATCAGGAGAAAGCGGCCTTCAAAACACGATATGGACTCTTCGAACCCATGGTAATGTTTTTCGGACTAACAAACTCCCTGGCAACCTTCCAGACTATGATGAACGAGATCTGTAAAGATCTTATCGCCCATCACGAGAAGAAGGGAACGGTCATAAGGGTATACATGGACGACATCGGCATCGCAACACAGTCAAATGAACAGGCACACATCGACACAGTACACGACGTTCTGGATCTGTTAGAACAAAACGACCTCTTCCTCAAACCAGAGAAATGCATCTTCCACGCCCCTAGTATCGATTACCTGGGGGTAATCATTGAAAAGGGGGTGACTCGCATGGACCCCGTCAAAATTTCCGGCATCAAAGAATGGCCCACTCCAAAAAACGTCAAACAGGTGCAATCATTCCTAGGCTTCTGTAACTTCTACCGCGCTTTCATTCGAAATTTTGCCACCTACGCACAACCCCTCAACAAACTCACACGCAAAGACACTGAATGGACATGGACAACCACAGAACAAGAAGCCTTCAACAAAATCAAGAACCTCGTAACAGAAGAACCAGTACTTGCACATGCTAACCTGGAAGACCAATTCAAACTGGAAGTAGACGCATCAGGTTTCGCAGTAGGAGCAGTACTGCTCCAGCGCAAAGAAGACGGCAAGAGACACCCCATCGCATATTACTCAAACACTCTCAGCGCCGCGGAACGAAATTACGACATCTACGACTTGGAACTACTGGCTATCGTCAAAGCACTCCGGAATTGGCGCCATTACCTAGCAGGCTCCCCGCACAAAATCAAAGTATTCTCGGATCATATGAACCTGCAATATTGGCACTCCCTGCAAAAGATAAGCCGCCGAGTAGCCCGGGAAGTACTAGAACTTTCAGAGTATGACATCGAGATTCACCATATCAAGGGAACGGCAAATGGAAGGGCCGACGCTCTATCTAGACGCCCAGATTATGACCAAGGGGAAGGAGATAATGAACACGTCACGGTACTACCAGACGAAGTCTTCGTCAGAGCAACCTCACTAGACACCACAGAAGACCTGCTGCGAATCAACGCCACCATATCAGTACAAGAAATGGAAAAGGTCAATCCAATATATGCACAGGACGCTGACAAGATACGCCCATGGGTAGATCCACACGGTCTCAAACTGATCGAAGGCACATGGTACAAGGATGGAAGACGCACGGTCACCGGTGGTCTCCATGAGAAGTGCGAAATCATCAAAACGCATCACGACCCGCCTGTATATGGACACCCCGGGATCAACCACACCATCAAACTCGTGGAGTGATACTACTGGTGGCCTGGACTGCGCCAAGAAGTTATGGATTACATCAAGGGGTGTGCTGACTGCCAAAGGATCAAAGTTAACACTAGGACCATCAAGGCACCATTGTGCCCAATATTCCCAAAACCGGAAGCTATGCTGTTTGAAACTATCGCCCTTGATTTCATCACTAAACTCCCTGTGGCACAGGATTGCGATACGATCCTCACGATAACGGATCATGACTGTACAAAGATGTCCCTGTTCATCCCCTGCCAAGAAGAGATATCAGCAGAAGGAACTGCCGCCTTGTACATAAAACACGTCTTCCCTCGATTCGGATTACCTGGCAAGATAATCAGTGACAGAGACCCGCGATTCGCGTCAAAGTTCACACATGAACTATGCAAAATCCTTGGAATCGAACAAAACATCTCTACGGCATACCACCCACGCACAGACAGACAATTGGAACGCACCAACCAATGGCTAGAACAATATCTGTGATTTTGGGTCAATGAACGACAGGACGACTGGATCCACTATCTCCCCATGGCTGAGTTCACACATAACAATTGGCCAAGCGAAACCACTAAAGAATCCCCGTTCCAGCTCCTTATGGGATATAACCCGCGCGCTGATTGGACCGATAGGCCATCGCCGATCCCACAAGTGGCGCTTAGGGTCAAACAGTTCAAGGAACTCCGCCAGTGCGCGCAGTCACTGATGATCAAAGCGCAGCAGGGGTGGATCAAGGCTAAAGATACGCCCAAGTTCCAAATAGGGGATCAAGTATGGCTAGAAGGACGCCACCTACACACACATCAACCAACAGCGAAATTAGCAGCGCGACACCACGGTCCTTTTAAAGTTGCTCAGGTGATGTCCGCAGTCAACTACCGCCTAGAACTTCCCACGCAGTGGCAGATCCACCCAGTGTTCCATGTGGACCTCCTTACGCCTTATCGCGAGACACCCACGCACGGACCAAATTATCCACGCCCACCACTGGATCTAGTTGGTGGTGAAGAAGAGTACGAAGTCGAGAAGATTCTGGACTCTCAGCGATTCGGCAGAAGTCACAAATTGCAGTATTTGGTCAAATGGAAGGGATACCCAGACTCGGACAACCAGTGGGTCGACAAAGATGACGTATTTGCAGACGACGCAATTCGGGAGTTCAAAAATTCCAACCCCGCTCGCGAAGCGCATATAAGCACAGGGAAATCCCAAGAGACGTCCCCATCCCCTTCTCCCACTAGCACTAGTACTCATGCGCCCATCCTCTCCAGTCAACTTCCGCTATGTTGTCCACACCGAATTATCCGCACCTTACCAAGTACAGTCCATGCCATCGTCACCCCTGTCGTCTACCCTCGCCCTTCACCAACGAGGAGATCGTCCTCCTTCCACCACGTCATCCCGAGTTCCTTCGCCGTCCCCCACTCTTTATTCCGAGACCAATCAGCCCAGTCGCCTCGGAAGCAACTACATCCCGACCAGAGCGCCTACTCCAGCAGGCGATGAACAGGGTTACGAACCCAGCTGCCCGCCATCTCCCCCGGGGCCTGACGAGGGCGGGGATCCGTACAACCCAGCCGAACGTCTCGAGGCGCATCAGTATCTACGTTATGCCACCCATCTCACCACAACACACTCAGAAACCCCCCCGCTATGCGGACCCACCGGGGAGGCTATCACATTACCGGAGACACATCCATCCGCGCTTCGCACAGATCAAGAAGAGGAACTTATGCAGGAGACCGAAAGTCGGCTGGAGACCCCCCCTCCCAGGGGGTACCAGTTCAACAGGGGAGTACATTACATTCCCTTTCAGATTTGCGACGCTCAGGAACGACTTTGGCCCGCCCGGTATACTCAGCTCATCCTTACCGCCGACCCGTTCGTCCTGGCCTTCAGGGCCGGATGCAATCAACAGTATGGGAAACCCGTCCATGCCGTCCCCTACTATGACGAACAGTCCTCTGCCCCCACTTACACCGACGACGACCTCACGTTCCTGCTCTCCGACGTGGGACTAGTCGACTCAGTCGACCAGGCACTCCTTCACATGAAGGACGCGACTCTCATGGCGGAGGTCCACCGCTACCGTTGTATGACGCTGGGCTGGCGCGCACAGCAACATCGGCTGGCCGCTGAACAGATGAAGTTGGAGAGGATTGAAATAGAGCGCAACAGGTGTGTCACCTGACTTCAGCGAGCCCATGTGGTCGACCGCATCGAGAACGTGCGGGCCTCGCTTCATTGCAGGCCCAAGGCGGGGCAAGATGCCGAGGAGATAGCCCAAATCCGAGCCTTACGGGAGGTTGGTACTAACCCCTTGGCCATCATGTGCGGTCAAGCTGGGGCTTGAACCTGAAAAGGGGGTGATGTTACGTTTCGTTCTCGGACTGCCCAGCCCGGTTGTGGACTCTGACGTATTCACGATGACTCGGTATGTCAGTAGTAATGTGTCATGGACTTCGGATCTTGTTGCCTCGTGTTCCGGCTGACTGATGTTTCTTATTGTTGTACGTGATGTGTCTTATGCGTCTGCCTCCGAGTTCTATTGTTGTACGATATCAGTATTACGTTGTGGACGACTGATTCCTAGGATCCCTGTCCTAGGGTTTACGCTACTTACGCTATTGGCTACATACAAGTTCGAGCGGAGCTAGAACTGGCTCCCTTACGTGTATTTAAGCTCGTAGTACTACGGACCAGGATCCCCATCTTGGTCTTCTTCGAATACCACTTCTCGTCTCGTCTACTGTGCTAAGGGTCTTGTCGACTCTTAAGTGAACTAGCTCTGGCATATCCCTTAGACCAAGAAGGGATCCCCGTGACCTCTAATCCCCAGTTCCCTCGTGAATGGTGGATACGCCAACCGTCACTTACCCGCCCGGTACCACGTGTCATCTCGTCTTCAAATATCTCAACTCCCGAACCGCAAGGCCTTACAAGAGCTATTACATCGTCGACCATCCCAGTTGGAGGTACATTCATAAAGTCCCTGCAGTTCCTCCGAACGTTCCACTCGACCTCCCCCTCTATACTTATTGTGATCATCTTGGAGCCTATCAGCGGCATCCCGCGGTATTCCCTGACTCCCCTGACAATCATCGTTTCCGACCAGAAGGGAACCCACGTTACACCGACGCCTAAGTCAGGCAAACGTCCGTGGTAGACGTAACAGGAGTTGTGCGCAAACTGTGCCACTGGGAGTGCTTCTGCCCAGTTGTCCTGTTGGACATTACTCCAATGGCGTAAGTACTGTTCCAGCCACTGGTTGGTACACTCCGATTGGCCATCTGTTTGGGGGTGATACGTGGAGGAGATGTTTTGTCATATTCCAAGTGTGCTGCACAACCCCTTCATGAATGCAGACGTGAACCGCGGGTCCCAATCTGTGATAAGCTTGTGTGGTATTCCATAGTGTGGGTAGACGTGTTGGAGGTATAGCCACGCCACTCCTTCAGCGGTAATGGCTTCGTGACAGGGTATAAAGATCATGGCTTTTGAGCAGTCATGATCGGTGATCATGAGGATGGAGTCGAACCCCTGGGATGGGGGTAGTTTGGTGATGAAGTCCATGGCAACGACTTCGAATGGTTCTGCTTCGGGGTCGGTGGATATAGGGAATAGGTGGGGTTTTTGTTGGTGAGGGTTAATTTTGTTGGCCTGGCATATGGCGCATCCTTTAACATACTCTTCAACGTCTTCTTGTATAGTGGGCCACCAGTAGTCATGTCATACTAGTTTGCATGTATTGGCAATTCCAGGGTGGCCCATGCTCAGAGAGTCGTGAAAGAAAGCGATTACCCCCTGCTTAAGATCGTTGTCCCCGACAACGACTAATGCCTCGTCTTTCCACCACAGCCCATCGTGTAATTTGAGGTTGTGGTGTTCAGCCCATCGTGTGGCCTCTTCCTTGCCAGCATTCTGAGCCACCCAGGACCAAATATCCTCATATATTGACATTTGGGTGGCTTGGATAAACCGCTCAGCTGGTAGGACGACAACATCGTTATTGTCCCCTTCACCAGACTCATAAGTCATATTCTGACAGCTCTAGGAACTCTCGTGTGATCCTTCAGTTAATCTTCCAAGGTTCCTTCCAGTACTGGAGGTTGGCATGGTCCGTATGGATGATAATCTTGTGGTTGGAGCCCACAAGCTACATTCTCCACACCCATAGTGCTTTGACCACAGCTAGTAGTTCCCAGTCATAGATGTCATAATTCTGCTCCACTTCTGTGAACAACTCAGAGTGGAATGCTATGGGGTGGAACTTTTGATCAGTGCCTAATTGATTCAGCACAGCCCCTACTGCAACGTTCGACGTGTCAACCTCCAGTTCGAATGGCTTTGTGAGGTCCAGGAATAAGAGTACTGGTTCTTTGCATATACACTTCTTAATGTCTTCAAAGGCGTTCTGCTGTGTGTCGCCCCAGTGCCACTGGATGTCTTTCTTTGTGAGGTCATGAAGAGGTCGAGCAAGTTGAGAGAATCCCCATATGAATCTTCAGTAGAAGTTGCAGAACCCCAAGAACACGCAAACCTCCTTAATGCTCTTTGGTGGTTGCCATTCCTGGATTCCTCAGACTTTGACGGGATCCATCCATAGTCGTCTGTGGCCAATGATGAGGCCTAGGTACTTGGTTTCATAGACCTCGAATTCGCATTTCTCCAGCTTCACATAGAGATCATGTTCCTCGCAAAGTTGTAACACTTCATGAAGGACCTTCTGATGATAGTGTTTGTCGTTGGCGGTGGCAACAAGGATGTCATCCATGTATATGACAACTTCATTTGTTAGGATGAGGTCATGGAAGATAGTGTCCATCATTGTTTGGAAGGTGGAGGGGGAGTTTGTGAGGCCAAAAAACATGACGCACGGCTCGAATAGCCCTTGGTTGGTTTTAAACACCACTTTCCACTCGTCCCCTTCTTGGATATGGATGTTATTGTACCCCCAGCGAATGTCTAGTTTCAAGTACAAATGCGTGGTTCAAATATGGTCGACGAGTTCAGGGATAAGAGGGAGGGGGTAGTGGTTCTTTACAGTGAGCTCATTGAGGCATTGATAATCTTGTACTGGGCGTAGTTTCCTGTCTTTCTTTTTGATAAAGAAGAAGGGCGATGCATAAGTGGACTTTGAGGGACGAATATATCCTTTTTCAAGTTGTTCATTCAGGAAAGTCATGAGTGCTTCTCCCTCATTTGCGGTTAAGGGGTACACTTTACAGTTGAGGGTGGCAGGTGCATCAGGGAGTAAGTCGATGGTGTGGTCCCATACACGGGACAGGGGAAAACGATGTGACGCTTCTTCACTGAACACCTTGTGGTGTGACCAATATTCTGAAGGAACCATTTCCTCAAACGTCTGGACCTGTCTTTTGGCTGCTTCCTGCTGTGCGAGTTCTGATGTGGTGGTTGTTTTTTGCAGGAAGGTGATACTTGGCTCCAGTTCTTCGTTCACAACCTGCTCCCATGCCTCCTTGTCAAGCTTGTACGCCTCTAGGGCCCTAATAGCAGCTTCTATGGGCATGGCGTTGCTCTGGAGGTTCAGGCTAGAGATTACAACTGGTTGGAAGTTCTCATTCAGCGTGGCATTTCTCCACTCTATTTCAGGCTCGAAGGCTGAGAACCAGGGGTAGCCCAGGATCGCTTCGTCCTTTCCTAGGTTGGTAACCAGGAAACAAAGTGTCTTCATGTGCTCACCAGTCTGCACCACTAAATTGGTGTACTGAGTTATTGCGCCATCTCGGTTGTAGGTTCCGTCAACATTCCACATGGTGATGGGAATGGAGACGGGTTGAGTCCCAAGATGCGTTCATTTGAGCAGTTCCGCACAATAAAGTTGTTGGTTGCTCCAGAGTCCAACAGGACCTGTCGTTCAGCCATCACGTTTGCAGATTTGAAAAGAACTGGAATTTGCATAGATCAATATCTGCTATAATACACATGCAGCGCCTTTACCCAGGCCGATGGGTTCAGGCGTTCGGAAAATCCTTTCCTCCAAAAAGCTTTTCCACCAAGAGGTCCTGCACCTCTTTTGGCTGAGCGGCCAGCACTGCGATCTGAGCGTCAGCTGCTTCATCATTTGACAATATGCAGTTTGCTGATATGGCGACTCAAGTAATGAGGGGGGGAGGTGATACTGCGGAGGTAGGGGCGATGGGAGGAGGCACTCCTGCATTGCTTGTGGTTTGAGCAGCACGAGTGCCTTTTTGTGGGCAATTATGCAACATGTGACCCTTTTCTCCGCATCGAAAACATCTCCCCTCTGCGACCATCCTTTGCTTCTCAGCATCTGTGAGGGTTGTGTGGGCTCTAGTGCAGCTAATATCCATGGTGTTTGGGTCACACGCCTTATTGAGGGCTTGGACCCACTAGTCTCGGGTGTGACCTCCTCGTTTATTGTTTTGGCAGTTACACATGAGGTGCAGCTTTAGCATGAGATATTTGGCTTGTTGGAGCCAAGCTGCAGCCTTCCATTCGTCCCATGTAACTGGGTGTTGGAAACAAATGGCGTTAATGACAAGATTGTCAGGGAGTCCCGCTTGGAACTTCTCAATAATGTTGGCTTCATCTGGATTGTAGCCAGCTTTGGTGGTGAGGTTCTGGAATTTTGCAATATACGTGTTGATGTCTTCGCCAGTCATCTTCAACTTGTTGATGTCCTGGCGCACTCTGGTTTGTTCAGTGGTGTCAGTGTAGGCATTCTCAAACCGGTCAAGGACCATGTTCCATAAGTTTTCTTGGTTGTGCAGTACTCCTCCCATGATTTGGGCATCCAGCCACACTGTTTGCTTGTCTACCCAGTCATCCACGAGTGGCCCCCTCATATAGGATAGAAGGGTCATCGCTCTAGAATAGGGCACTCGGAGCTGGTCAACAGTTGGGTTCATTCCTCGATAAATCTGGAAGGCCTGAAGAAAGTTTCGGCTCTCCTCCCTGTTTCCGTTGAAGACCAGTGGGGGGTGGCCCCCAAGTTTGCCCCCTCCTGGTGCCGGAACTGCACCTGGTGGGACCAAGGGGAACGCACCTCCTCCAGGGGCTCTGCCTCCTGGACCACCTCCACTGCCACCAGGGGCACCGCTGCCCAGTGGGCCTCCACTGCTATCATGAATGCCTCCACCAGGTCCAGGAGCTGGGCCACTGCCAGAGCCCAACGGCGCTGAGGCACTAGTGCCATGAGTCGCTCCGCCCGTCATAGCAGACGGTCAACCTCCTGTAGCATGTGGTCCTCCACTGCTCGAGCTGGAGGTTCCTGTGGTAGTAAGGCTGGTGGCGACCTGAGTGTTGGTGGCCATCTCTGGCTGTACTGGAGTGAGGGTGGTAGATTCGTCTGGGTCAACGGTGATGCCAATGGAACTTGTTGACCCGAAGGGTCCTGTGCTGTAGTGTGATGGGACAGGTTTGTATGCGTACCAGCTACCTTGCTTTGGGTTGTAGTCGATGAATGCCCAAAGTTTGATGTCGTCAAGGAAGTGAACTTGTCAGTACTCTTGGTATTTTGGGTCAAAAATGAAGTACCCTTCGATGTTGTTTCACTCATCCCAGATGACTGTGCCTTTTTCACGGATGGAGAGCTTGTCAGTCTGATACCGCTCGATGTACTGCTGTTGGAATTTTGTGCAACTCCTACTAGTCGCCAGGGTTGCGAGAGACTTGACTTAATGTAACGTTACCACAGGAACATTATGCGCAACATGCACTTCACTAAGTTGCTCAGGCCAAGGTAACGGGATGCAAGGCAGTTGGTTAAGACTGAGTCAGGTGATTCACAAGTGCCACACGGTCTCCTCAGACATGCAGGCAATAGCAGGGTTCTGGGGTTCAAGTGCAAAGGCAAACCAAAGTCATGCTCAAGCAAAAAGGGCAAGCGTAAAGTCGTTCATGAGATGACAGCAATGTGGTATTACACAAGAAGTCAAGTCTACTGTACAAGCTAGGTAGCGTGTGACTTATATACTAGTACATGGTGTTTGTCTATAACAAACACATGGCGCAATACACGGATTCCGAACAGAAGTAGAACATAGGCATAGCTATAGTAGGATGAGGGGTGATTGCACAGAGTCTTAGGCGAGTCAGCTGAGACCGGAGCACTGTGAACTTTGATATACACGGAAGGGGGCGTAAAGACGTATCGTGTAGCGATGAGATCATCAGAAACGGTTGGGCACATAAGGAGTTATAGGCGTATCAAGGTGGGAAGCAGGAGTAAGAAGCGAGAAACAGAAGCATCCAAAGAGAAGAGAAGGGAAAATCATAACATCTAGTGCTGACTCATCTTCTTGTCCATCGATAGGTCCCCACTGATCTCTGGCAGTGACTTCACTATAAGGGATGTTGAGATTGAGGGTTCAACTAGCTGGTTTTATGACTTGATATTTGTTGGGAAGGTTGTCCCACTTGATCTCTGTCCAACAGAGGTTGTTGAAGTTGAATTCTACCAGAATAAGCTGGGTAGTGTTGTTGCAATTAGTGTAAGAGACCACATATCCTGGGTCCTCTGCTTTGGTTAACCAGAATGTGTTGGTGAGGTATTTCTTTGGGACATTGCATTCTCCTCTTCTCTCAATGTGATAGGGTCTGAAGGGTACCCAAAAGTCTTTCATTGTTCTGATGGAAGCCACATTGAAGGATCTTGGTCTTAATGTAACGTCTACCACAGACGTTTCGCTGACTTAGGCCTCGTAGGGGTGTGGGTTCCAGCATGGGTACCAACAGGGGTTACTGCTGATGAGACGGTTGTTGGTTGGATGTTGGCATAGATGGCCACTAGTGTCTTGATATGCATGAAGGTCAATGCCTTGTTTGATAACAGATTTGGGAATATGTCTGACTGGGCATATGGTATCCCACTCATTGGAGCCAAGGATAAAGAACATAGTGCAGGGGAGGTGAATGTGGGGATTGAGATATAAGTAGACAATGTGCCACATAGTATCAGCAGGCAGAGTCACTATCCAAGTTGGAATAGGACCTATCAGTCATGGGGATTCCTTGGTCTAAGAGGGATATGCCAGACACTCACTAAGGGACGCTTGGTCCTTGTTACAGAGAAGAGGATGAGAGGTGGTATTCAAAGAAGACCAAGATGGGGATCCTGGCCATGCTACTAGGGGTTTATATACAAGTATGGAAGCATATCAGAACTCTGCTTGAACCCTGTCCTGTCCAATAGCATAAGTAGTGTTACGGATCGACAATTGGGACACTTACTACATGGTTATGACTATGGTAGTAAGTAGGAATTAGTCATGGACTTAGCATCAGTCAGCAGTACGGTAGCATGTGATTGTTATCGTGACTCATCACTAGTACAGTCGTAGTAGGGTTCAAGCTACATACACTACTGGACATCAGACTCTATAGAGGGGCTTTAAAGCCGCCTCTTACATGTATAAATAGTGGCCCTTGAAGACCAAGAAACTCCATCTTGGTCTTCTTCAAAATACCACTTATCCATCCTCATCTCTTTGAGTCTTCATGCTTCGTCTTCCTTGTTTCCCTTGACTTTCGAGTCTAAGGCCATCGTCATTTCACGTCACCAAGTCTTTGTTACTTTGGTTCTTGCCCTTAAGTCTCTCTGGATCACCTTGGTTGTATTCCAAGGGATATTAAGAACTTACGAACAATATTACAAGAGTCGCTAAGTTGTGAACGTCCCTCATTGAGTCCAAGTCGGACTAATGCTGTGGTAGCATAACATTAAGACCAAGATCCCCCAAACATGGTGTTCACTACAAGAGAACAGTGGAGAAACTTCCAACCCTACAGCCTCAAAACAAGAGGAGAAAGATCAGTGCCACGACGATTCCTAGGTGCAGCAAGGTGGAGAGAATATAGAGGCAACACCAGATACTTTGTCGATTTTCCGGCAGACCCCATCAGATACTGTCCAGTTGAGTTCAACTATTCAAACTTCTGTTGGACAGAGGTTACATGGAACCCCATAGACAATTGGTGGGATGTTGTACGACCAACCAGAAGACATTATTGCTGTGACATCAACTCAAGAGAACTCCAAGGAGAAGACTGGGGATCACTTGACGGAGACAGCGGAAGCGAAGACATAGAAGAACAACCAAGGGAGCAAACACCCTCGGAATCAAGTCATGAAGAACCAGCGGAAGAACACACAGCTACGGAAAGCGAAGCACGACCAGGAACGGGAGATGACTCAAGCCTACTAGCCCATATAGCTGAGTCCTTACACATCACAGTTCCAGAAGAGATTCATATTAGAAGTCCTATGGCCATGGAGGTTCAAACCATGGAGGAGGTCCGAAAAATCAGAGAAGAAGCGGAAGCCATCCTCAACCCCATAAACCCCAACACCGGACATCAGATGACTGCAGATGACGCAGCATTATTCCGAGAAATAGGACTGGATCAACCAGATCCACCAGCAGGCCCACCACCACCACCAGGCGGATTACCAGGAGGATTCCCCGGACCAGGACCGATAGGAGGAGGATTCCCAGGAGGAGGAAGACCGCCAGGAGGAGAAGGACCTCCAGGAGGAGGAGGACCACCTCCAGGACCCGGAGGAGGTGGCGGACATGGATCGGATAGACTATCAGGTGAACCCCCGACTGTATACGATGGAGATTGCGCTAAATACAAAGCCTTCCTGACCCAATGGCATGTATACTGGGGCATGAACCTGGATGCCCCCATCATGCAAAATGAATACCAATGATCACTCCTATTCCTGGGATACGTCAAGGGAGTCAACATTAGCAAATGGATGCTGACCATGCTCGAATGGCTAAACAGGGAAGTACGACGAGGAGTAAGCCAATACTCCCAGACCCTATGGAATCACATCGCAACCGAATTCGCCAAATGATTCTCCAACATCCTGGAGGAAGAACAGGCGCAAGCAGAACTGCAAAAAGGAATCAAAATGATGGGAGAGGACATTGATGCATACGTGGTCCAGTTTGAAAGACTGGCACGAAAAGCTCATTACAACCTCAACAATCGCCAAACGATTGACCAATTTACGGCGGGACTACCCCAAGCCCTCTTCATGAAAGTATACGAACTAGACGAACCCCACACATTCGAAGACTGGAAGAGGTGTGCCCTGCATTGACAAAAGCAGTACATCCACATGAAGGCGTGCCTCAACAACTTCAAATGTTACAATTTCCCCTTTTTCTTCCTTGGACGCCCTCATTCCTTACTTCTCATTCCCGTGCCCCACCTTGATATGCCCATAACCCCTTATGCGCCCAGCTATTTCTGATGATCCCTTCGCTACACAATACATCTTTATGCCCCCTTCCTTGTATATCAAAGTTCATGGCGCTCCGGTCTCAGCTGACTCGCACCTGACCCCGCACAATCACCATGTTTCTTACTATAGTCATACCTTTGTTCTACTTTTGCTCGGAACCCACATATTGCGCCATATGTTTGTTGTGTACAAACATCCTGTACTAGTATATAAGTCACATGCTACCTAGCTTGTACAGTAGACTTGACTTCTTGTGTAATACCACATCGTTGTCAATCCACGAACGACTTTACACTCGCTGTTTCGCTTGAGCACAACTTTGGTTCACCTTTGCGCTTGAACCCCAGAACTTCCCGATTATCACCTACATGTCTGAGGAGACTGTGTGGTGCTTGTTCATCATCGAACTCAGTCTTAACCAACTGACTTGCATCCTGTTACCTCGGCCTGAGTGACTTAGTGACGTGCACATCTGTCACGATACGAGCTCAGTGGACTCTATTACGGTATGGAGTTTGAGGTGGACACTTACTACATGGTTATGACTACGGTAGTAAGCGTAGATTAGTCATGGACTTACCATCAGTCAGCAAGAGTCGTGGTAGCATGTGATAGTTACCATGACTCACTACTAGGATAGTGATAGTAGGGTTCGAGCTATTATTGCTAGTAGTTATCGTCTTAAAGAGGAGCTTCAAAGCTGCCTCTGTAATATGTATAAATAGTGGGGCGCAGAGACCAAGATATGCCATCTTGGTCTTCTTTGAATACCACTCTCTACCGCTGAAACTCTTGAGGAGGCTTTCTCAGTCTTCCCACTCTAAAGAGGGACGTCCTCTCTAAAGTCCTGATCTTCAAGTCTAGGACCCTGGCCCTTTCGACGCGTCAAGTCGGGGTTGCCTTAGTGTTAGCCGGACGTCTGCTGTGGATTGCCTTAGTGGTATTTTACGGCATCACCAAGACTCTGCAAGAGTACCTACGAACAGCTAAGTCATGAACGCCGTCATACGAGTCCAAGTCGGACTAAACGCAGTGGTAGCGTAACAACATCGCACCTAACGTTCCTGTGGTAATGTTACATTAAGTCAAGTCTCTCGCAACCCTGGCGACTAGTAGGAGTCGCACGAAATTTCAGCCGCAGTACATTGATCAGTATCTGACCGACGAACTCTCCAGCCACAAAAAGGGAGCCGTGATCTGGGAAGAAATTCATAACCAAGAGGGATACTTCATCTTTGACGCCAAAAACCAAGAATACCACCAAGTCCATTACTTCGACGACCTTCGTGTCTGGGCTTACATAGACTATGACCCAAAACAAGGACGGTGGTACGCCTACAAAACTGTCCCTCCACAATTCGGCACAGGACCCCTCGGGTCAACCAACATCACAGGAATCAACATCGACCCAGACGAATCAACCACCCTTACTCCTGTACAGCCAGAGATGGCCACCAACACTCAGGTCGCCACCAGCCTTACTACTGCGGGAGCCTCCGGCTCGGGCAGTGGAGGACCACATGCTACAGGAGGTCGATCAGCTGCTCAGATGGGCGGAGTGACTCATAGCTCTAGCACCCAGCCAACGACGGGGACGAGCAGTGGCCCAACTGCTGGACCTGGTGGAGGCATACATGGTAGCGGTGGAGGCCCACCGGGCAGCGGTGCCCCTGGTGGCGGTGGAGGCGGTCCAGGTGGTGGAGCCCCAGGAGGTGGCACCCCAGGAGGAGGTGCGTTCCCTGTGGGCCCAGCCAGGGCAATACCAGCACTGGGAGGGGGCAAACTTGGGGGCAACCCACCACCTGTCTTCAATGGAAATCAAGAGGAGAGTCGAAACTTTCTTCAATCCTTTCAAATTTATCGAGGAATGAACCCAACTGTGGACCAGCTTACAGTACCCTACTTGCGGGCCATGACCCTCCTCTCGTACATGAGGGGGCATCTGGTGGACGATTGGGTAGATGAGCAGACCGCGTGGCTAGACACCCAGATAGCAGGAGGAGTACTGCACAACAAAGAGAACCTATGGAACACAGTCCTTGACCGGTTCATGAACGCCTACACCGACACCACCGAACGAACCAGAGCGCGCCAAGACATTGATAAGTTAAAGATGATTGGCGAAGACATCGACACATACATCGCGAAGTTCCAAGACCTCACAGCAAAAGCCGGCTATAATCCAGACGAAGCCAACGTCATCAAAAGATTCCAAGCGGGACTCCCTGACAACCTCGTAATCAATGCCATACGCTTCCAACACCCGGTTACATGGGACCAATGGAAAGCAGCAGCACGACTTCAGCAAGCCGAATATCTTATGCTGAAGCCCCACCTTACATGCAACCGACAAAGTGAAAAACAAGGGGGTCACACCCGAGACCAGTGGGTCCAAGCCCTTAACAAGGCGTGTGACCCAAACACCATGGATATTAGCCACACTAGAGCCCGCGCAACCCTCACAGACGCTGAGAAGCAAAGGATGGTCGTGGAGGGGAGATGTTTCCGATGTGGAGAAAAGGGTCATGTGTTGCGTAATTGCCCACAAAAAGGCACTCACGCTGCTCAGACCACAAGCGACAGAGGAGTGCCTCCTGTTGGAATGTAATAAGTACGTAAGGCCCTTATCTATAGCAGTTACGACATTACTGCCAGTATGCTTTCCTATTACGGTAGTTAGGATATGTACTATACTGGGCGCAATTCGCCTCTGAGCGAAAAGTAGTCTCATGACTAAGTCGAAGTGGTAATTTACATCAGGTGTATGTAAAAACGCGATATTGTGGACGCCTGTACTCATCACTTTTGCGCTTCCGGACATGGTGGGGCCATAGGGTATATAATGCCTCCTATGGGGAGGGAGGCGAATAAAGATTCACTCTCTTTCTCACTTGTGCACCCTCTCCACTCTATAGTCTCTCAACCTACTCAAAGGTGAGGACACCATTCCTGATAGCTGCGTGCATTGCTGCGCTTCAGGTTATGGGCCCTGCTACAGGGTTTGCTGTTGCGCTCTTTGATAGAGCTGCACCTTGGTCACCGCCCACCACGGCGTCACCTTTGAAAAGAGGGGACCCGTGTGGTTGGAGGGCACTAGACCTTAAGGAGGCTCCCTGGCTACTAGCAACCCAATATTGTACTCTAGAGGAGTACACAGACCAGACCGCTCACCTACCTAAACAAGGCTGTAACGTCTACCACGGACGTTCGTCTGACTTAGACGCTGTTGTGACGTGGGTTCCCTCGGGGATGGAATCTGTGGTTGTCCGAGTGCTCTGGAAAGACTGCGGGATGTGGCCAATACGTGCCTGTAGAGTCCCTGTAGGTGTACAACGTCTCTTCGATGGGAACGTTGGGAGGTGGACTGGGGACCTTGCGAATATACTCCCAGTCAAGGTTGTCGACGATG
This sequence comes from Lactarius vividus, assembly GCA_021527035.1. Lineage (NCBI taxonomy): Eukaryota > Fungi > Basidiomycota > Agaricomycetes > Russulales > Russulaceae > Lactarius > Lactarius vividus. The sequence goes on along the minus strand of JAKELG010000311.1, from coordinate 24,141 downwards.
TAGTAACAATGTGTGGGACGAGCGGTGCGAGAGTTGAGGTATTCGAAGACGAGATGACACGTGGTACCAGGCGGGTAAGTCACGGTCGGCTGATCTACCATTCACAGAGGAAGATGGAGATATGGTCACGGGGATCCCTTCTTGGTCGCAGAGGGATATGCCGGAGCTAGTTCACTTAGGGACGTCACAAGTCCCTAGCACAGAAGACAAGTAGAGGATGTGGTAATTGAAGAAGACCAAGATGGGGATCCTGGTCCGTACTACTACAAGCTTAAATACAAGTAAGGGAGCTAGTTCCAGCTCCGCTCGAACTCGTAAGTAACCAATAGCGTAAGTAGCATATCCTAATAATAGAATGCGCAGTCGTTATCGTAACACAGAACACGTACAACAATAAGAGACATCAGTCAGCAGGCCTAATCGCTATCACGTACAACAATAGGAATCATCAGTCAGCATAACACGCGGTGGTAAGATCCGAAGTCCATGACGTATTACTACTAACGCGCCGAGTCATCACGAACGCGTCAGAGTTCACAACCGGTCCGGGCAGTCCGAGAACAAAACGTAACAAAGGCCATGTGAACAACCTCAATTAAGTTTGAGGTGCTGCACATGATAACCTTGGGGTGATGTCAAGCAGTTCTATATTGGCTAGAGCGGCTATCCGGCAGACTGCAAAGACCGGTACAACGTTATAGTATTGACCTTCAGGTCATGTATGGGACTAATATTGGCTTTTCATCTCACTCAGTATTGTAAGACAATGCTGACGTCCTTAAAGCCAACAGATCTATACTACCATGTCGTCCCAACTCACTACACTTGTCCCTGTTTTCGATGGCTCTAACTGGGCCTCTTGGTCTACGCAAATGACCGCTTTTTCATGTCGCAAGGGCTCTGGGGCTACGTTGCTGGCACCATCCCTCAACCTCCCGCTGCTGATGCCGCTGATAGAGTGGCTTGGATGAAATGCGATGAGATGGCAAGGGGTAATCTTACCCTACGCCTTTCACCTGCTATTCAGCAGGCAGTTTCCGGAGCAACTTCTCAGGCGCTCTGGGACTCTGTGAAGGACCGGTACGGTGCGGTTTCTATGCCCCGCATCTACAACGACTTCAAAGAAGCCATCTCTATCCGTTTCAACACAAATCAGCATCCCGCTCCTCAGTTCGAGAAGATGGCTGCCGCCTTTGCTCATCTTGGAGCAGTCACTGTTGGTACTGGTGCTAACACCACTACCCTTGCTATCCGCCCACAGCTGCAAGCCCTCATTGCAATGTCCGCTTTACCCCAGAAATGGGAGCACCTCATTCCTGTCATGTGCAACAATCTTGCCTTGGCAGATCTTCAGCTCACTACTGTATCGGCTTGTGTTGAGAGCCAATACGAGACTGAAACTAATCGTGGACAACATAAGGCCGCTCATAACGCACAGAAGCTTTCTGGCATTAAGCGGAAGCACACAGACCCTCGCTTCTCAAAGCAGGGGTCTTCGTCGCAGCAGCCTAGCGCCCCCGGCCCGTCCACCCAGCAGCAGCCTAACAGGCAGCGCGGAGGGCGAGGTTCTGGAAGGGGCAAGGCCAAAGGGAAGGGCAAGGCACCTGCACGTGCTCCATAGCACTCGCATATTGCCTCTGTTGTCGCATTACCACCCCCTACTTCTCACAAGGTGACTCATATTGGGTCATCTGGTGTCACCACGAGGACAGAAGTCGAATCATCCTCTCCTCAGAGGACTTCGGGCTTCATTCCCTTCGGTCAATAAGGCATTGACGCTCGCTGAACGGCTGGATGTACCCTGCTACAGTCCAGACTGTAAAGACGCTTGAGCAGCGCTTTGCTGATATTGACATCCTCATGAAACCTCATCTCGAGACATTCATGGAAGAGGAGTATGACTCCGAATTTCGATATCAATATGACGCAGCAGCCTTCAGGGCAGCAGCTCAACTGATCATGAACACCGATGGACTTGATGACACCGAAGATCTTTGGTGAGCATTCTAATGCTCTCCAAATTGACTTGTCGGATCTGACTGTAAGCAATGGGGGTTCTGATACAGAAAATCGTGCCCCCACGCCTCCTTACATCGACCCTGCTTCCATTGTCGAAGCGACAGTCAGGTGGGCTACTACCAGCGAAAGCCGCTTCCCTCCTCGATCTCGTTCTAACGAACAGATTGAATCTATCTGGCGTAGCAACCAACAGTACCTTCGAGATAATGGCAGAGAAACACATCCTTACTTTCGATGCCCTTGTCTCTCCTTCGGTCTCAATAGGCCGCTCCTTGACTCCGGAGTCCTTCTTGACTGGCCCGGATACTGAGATCCTCGATTGGGGATCATGTGATGAAGAGTACGTCTTTTCTTCACTTTGCGCACCACTGTGCTGATAATATTACAGAATTAGTCCCACCCCTAAGAAGACCAAGGGTTGGCATCTGTAATAGTATCGTATATCTATGAGAATCGCATGTAGTAGCACCGAAGTTACTCAAAATGTACAATTCTAGTAGCGCTCTCCTCGATTCTTTTGAGTGTGAGCACAATGAGTACTTCAGTCAATGTGCTAAGTGTTTAGAGCGTACTAAAAATATGTGGCTTCTTGATTCCGGAGCATCAGCGCACTTCACTAATCAACTTAGTGACTTTATCGACTATAAGCCAACTGCTCAGTCTGATAAGATTCCTGTAAAGACTGCCGCTTATACTCTATATGTTGAAGGGACCGGAACTGTCTTGCTTAAGCATTACATCACAGACAAACTCGTGATCACACGGGTATACCTGGTTCTGTACATTCCGAGAATGAGCACACATCTTCTATCTATGGGAGTCTTCTTACAGCAAGGTCTGCGCGTTTTGGGGAATTTGCAGCATATTAACTTGCTACATAAAAAGAAAACAATTGTCCAATGTAAACCCCTTCTTCACAGACAATCGTTATATTGGCTAGATGCCTCTATATCCACTCTAACTGAGTCGCTTATTGCGAACCAGTCTGCGTTATCTAATGTAGACTATGACCTTATGCATCGTCGCCTCGGTCACCCATCTAAAGAGGTTCTCAGACGAGCTAAGGAAAACACTAAGGGCTTTCCAGAAGGGATTACTATTCCCACCTCTGATGTAATATGTCCTGGGTGCGCACAAGGCAAAATGCCTGCTGCCTCACATCCTCCGTCTGTTACAAGGGCTAAAGCCTCTTTCAATTGGATTCATTCCGATTTGAAAAGCTTCCCTATACCGTCATACCACAAATATAAGTATTTTATTGTCTTTTTTGACGATTATACTTCATTTGCATGGATCACTCTTTTACGGGATCAAAGCCTCTGCTATTACTGCATTAAAGCAGTGGCTTGCGTTAATTAAAAATCAATTTAACGCTACCATAAAAGAATGGATGTCCGATGCCTGGCGGTGAATACAAATCGGATGCTTTCCTAAAGCACCTTAAGGATGCCGGCATGAACAGTGCTACAGTCTGCGCCACATACGCCACAGCAGAATGGGCGCTGCTGAGTGCTTTATGTGCACCATAATGGACAAAGCTCAGGCCATGCGCCTTGATGCCTGTTTACCACAGAGTTGGTGGGAATTTGCAGTCCAACACACTGCACATTGTTACAATAGAACCCCCATAAGTCGCCTTCAATGGCAGACTCCTTACAAACTATTACACAATGAAGTCCCTGATATATCGCATCTTAGAGTATTCGGTTGTGGTGCCTATGTACACATTCCAGAAGCTCGCCAGGTGAATAAACTTTCCCCTAAAAGCAAGCTCATGATCTACCTTGGTAGAGGACCTGGAATGAAGGCTGATGTCTTCATGCGCACACTGAACACCTTGTTCTATTCAGACAAGGCACTCTTTGATGAAGCTCTATTTCCTAGGTGTCCTAAAGACAATCCTAGACTGTGAGCCCCGAGGTGTAACTCAGTTAGATGATACAGTTCCCCATGAGCTGTCTAAAGACCATACCACTCCTGGTGATGATGATGACCCACCACCTGAGCCTCCTATTATCAAAGGGAGAAGCTGCTCCCCAGCCGGCCGCTGGACCCCCTCCTAGTACTCATACTAGAGGGATTGGATCGCAGCTACCTCCGCCTTTACCCCCTGACCCAGTACCTGGTCCTAGTGAACCTAGGCGCTCGGGGCGTACAAGGAAATTAGTTACTCGTCCTGATAATGTCTATGGGGATAGGCCCCCTACTACGATTATTCGAGACATTGTGCGGATTCGCACATGGCGACAAATGACACAGCCGCAGCAGGGTAGCTCCCAGCAGCGTCCACGTCAAGATCAGACGGTCTCAGGTGATGATCCTGAACAAGCCACTTCTGATTCTTCCAGTGCACAGAGTGATACTCCGCAGGATTCAGACAAAGTAGATCAGCAATTGCTGATCCGCCTAGCTCAGGAAGGGGGAGTCAGATTTCTAGATCTTCTGCTCACCAAAGCAGTCTCACCAGTGGATCTAGAGTCACCTGATACCTCTAATATTTGCAAATGGACCTATCGGGACATTCTTAAAATGCCAAGTGAACCCCAGGAGGAGTGGCGTAATGCGTGCCAAGAAGAGCTTGCTTCTCTTCGCAAACGCAAAGTCTATGATCTTGTTAACCCGCCGAAAGGCAGAAGGGTAATCAAGAATAGATGGGTATTTGACTTAAAGTCAGATGGCCGTAAAAAAGCCAGGCTAGTTGCCAAAGGCTTTTCTCAGGTTGAAGGCATAGATTATGACGAAATATTCTCACCAGTGGTACGGTTTGAGACTGTCCGGATGATGCTCGCGCTCACAGCGCTGAAGGATTGGCACATCTCTGGACTTGACGTCAAAACTGCCTTCCTGTATGGAGACCTTGACGAGGAACTCTACATGGAACAACCTGAAGGGTTTAAAGACCCTAGCCAACAAAATAAAGTCATGCGCCTTAGGAAAGCTATCTACGGACTTAAACAAGCTGCACTCACTTGGTGGAGAGCGCTGGATAAGTCCATGAGCACCCTTGGCTGCACACGACTTCAATCAGACTCAGGTCTGTTTGTGAATGAAGACAAAACAATCATAGTTATTGTTTATGTCGATGACGTCCTCTTCCTTGGAAAAAGTAAAAAGGACATAGCATCCCTGAAGAGACGCTTCATGGAAATATGGGAATGCAGAGACCTTGGTGATACCAAAGAGTTCTTACGCATGCGCATACTACGCTCTAAGGGTAGACTCCTACTAGATCAGCAGGACTACCTTCAGAAAGTGCTGCAGCGTTTTAATCTGATTAATGCCAAATCAGTACCTACTCCACTACCAGAAGGGTATCACCCATCCCCTAATAAGGGAACTGCAACCCCAGAACTCCGAGCGTCCTACCAACAAGTGATAGGATCTCTCCTATACATTATGATTGGTACACGACCAGATATTGCCTATGCTGTTACAAAAATGGCGCAGTTTGCTGCCAACCCATCTGAGGACCATTACAAGCGTGCACTCTACATATGCCGCTATTTACTTGGTACTTCAAATTATGCTTTAGTCTTTGATGGCAAAAGCGATGGTGGTATAATAGCATATGCAGATTCTGATTGGGCTTCTGACCCAGTCACCAGAAAGTCCACTACGGGCTACTTAGTAAAAATGGCAAATGGAGTATTCTGCTGGAATTCTAGAGCGCAGAAATCTATCACGCTCTCGTCCACTGAAGCAGAGTACATGTCGCTGTGTGATACAAGCAGACAGTTGGTCTGGATTCGCTCGCTCTTTAGTGAGCTTGGAATAAACCTTGGACCGATTCCATTGTGCGGAGATAATCAAGGCTCCATATTTTTATCTTCTAATCCTGTTCAGCAAAAACGGATCAAACATATTGATCTACGTCACCATTACATTCGTGATGTGATCCGTGAAAAGAAGATAGAATTATTCTTCATTGAAGGAGCTGAGAACCCCGCCGATCTTTTTACTAAGAATCTGGGTCGCATTAAGTTCCTTAAGTTCAGGGAACAACTAGGGCTAGAGTTTGGCTATTCGCCACCTGTGCACACCATGTCTGATGATGGTGACTCGTGAAGGAAGTTATAGAGAAGCTTGTCTGCTCTTCGGAGCATATGTTTCTCTACGTCCTCTGTGTCCATCACTTCTTCTTTGCGAAGAACAGAACAGGACAGAATCACCATTTTCTCTCCTAGACATGGTGCGATGTCGCTTCATTAGCAGACACCTGACTCTAAGCCTTATTGAACTCTGCAAGGTAGTTCACATGTCCTGTCCCTGATGGGGACATAGTAATGACACTCCAAGTTGGAAGATATCATTAATGATCATCATTCACAACTTAATGAGACGTGTTAGAGACAGTTGTAGTCTCACTGACTCTTATGCAACCCTCACTTGATGCTCATCCCCAACGCTCATGAGGCTCTTGCTGTTTGCTTAGACGCGCTTTAATTAGCTGCACTAAGCAAGGGGGAGTGTTGGAATGTAATAAGTACGTAAGGCCCTTATCTATAGCAGTTACGACATTACTGCCAGTATGCTTTCCTATTACGGTAGTTAGGATACATACTATACTGGGCGCAATTCGCCTCTGAGCGAAAAGTAGTCTCATGACTAAGTCGAAGTGGTAATTTACATCAGGCGTATGTAAAAACGCGATATTGTGGATGCCTGTACTCATCACTTTGCGCTTCCGGACATGGTGGGGCCATAGGGTATATAATGCCTCCTATGGGGAGGGAGGCGAATAAAGATTCACTCTCTTTCTCACTTGTGCACCCTCTCCACTCTATAGTCTCTCAACCTACTCAAAGGTGAGGACACCATTCCTGATAGCTGCGTGCATTGCTGCGCTTCACCTCCTCCCATCCCCACTACCCCCGCAGTATTGCCTCCCCCCCTCATTACTTGAGTCACCATATCAGCAAACCACGTACTGTTGAATGATGAAGCGGCTGACGCTCAGATCGCAGCGCTGGCCACTCAACCAAAAGAAGTGCGGGACCTCTTGGTGGAGAAGCTTTTTGGAGGAAAGGATTTTCCGAACACCTGAACCCATCGGCCTGGGCAAAGGCGTATTATAGCAGATATTGATCCATGCAAATCCCAGTTCTTTTCAAATCTGCAAACACGATGGCCGAACGACAGGTCCTGTTGGACTCTGGAGCAACCGACAACTTTATTTGTGTGGAGCTGCTCAAACGAATGCATCTCGGAACTCGACCCATCTCCACTCCCATCACCATATGGAACGTTGACAGAACTTACAACCGAGACTGTTATGCTCTGTAGGGCGCACTTCAGGAGATCGCACTCGACCGGTCTACTGAGGTTCCTAATGACCTTGTTGACCCGCTCTCATCTGTTGCTGGAGCTAGCGCTTGCTGTCATTCTTGCTTGTTGATGATAAGTCCGAAACGGACAATGCTCGATCAATTGGTCACGTGATGAGAGAGAAAGGGGGATGACACCACTGTAGCAGAGGGGCTAACTCCGAGGTCTGTGTAGGGTACGGACGCCGCTATAATGCTGGACTGACTCTGAGGGCACGTAGGGCAAAGAGAAGAGGAGGTGGATTGAGAGCAGAGGGGACTGGGGACTCCTCGGACTAGGTTGTACGGAAGATACAAGAAGTCAAAGCTACCGTCTAAGGTCGCTTCTACGTGCTACTTATACTCGTGAGGGAAGCTATTGGAACTCAGCTGAAACCCTAGTACAACGGTCTTAGGAATACTGCGGAAACTGCAGAACTGCGAAAAACACCTGTCCAACACCACTGATGGTGGCTGAAACATACAGTCCATGGGCGCATCAAGCCACAGGGACGAGGCACGGGAAAGTCAGGACAAATACAGTAACGGATCACAAACCAGGCACAATTGATAACACATGTTCCAATCCAGGCACAAGCTCATCTGGACTCTTCTGGTGCAGTCTGGGCCAGGTCACATGCCAGGGTCACATGACGGGCATTGACGTCGTCCGGCACTAATCTTCCAGACCTTGGGGTGGGTCTTGTGGGAATGCATACTGGGTGGCCAGTATCGCTGCGCGCAGGTGTAGGGTGCGGCTTTGGTGAAACTTCCAGAGGTGTTCTCTAGCCTCAGCTTCTTCGGCTGCCATTGCGTCGGTGTCTAGGGCGTGTCGGGGGTTTACGGGGTTCCAGGTGACAAATTGCACTGGAGACGAGTCACGTGGTGGTGTATCAGGGCACGTCGGAGGGCCGAACGTAACAGAGATGGTGTGATAACCCAGTACACCGATTTGGCGGTGCAGACTGGTGAGCGCACGAAGACACTTTGTTTCCTGGTAACCAACCTAGGAAAGGACGAAGCAATCCTGGGCTATCCCTGGTTCTTGGCCTTTGAGCCTGAGATAGAGTGGAGAAATGCCACGCTGAACGAAAACTTCCAACCAGTTGTAATCTCCAGCCTGAACCTCCAGAGTGATGCCATGCCCCTAGAAGCCGCTATCAGGGCCCTACAGGCATATGAGCTCGATGAGGAGGCGTGGGAGCAGGTTGTGAACGAAGAATCGGAGCCAAACATCACCTTCCTGCAGAAAACGACCACTGCATCAGAACTCGCCCAGCAGGAAGCAGCTAAGAAACAGATCCGAACATTTGAGGAAATGGTTCCTCCAGAATATTTGTCACACCGCAAGGTGTTCAGTGAAGAGGCATCACATCAATTTCCCCCGTCCCATGTATGGGATCATGCCATTGAATTACTCCCCGACGTGCCTACCGCCCTTGACTGTAAAGTGTACCCCCTAACTGCAAATGAAGGAGAGGCACTCACGGCCTTCCTGAACAAACAACTTGAGAAGGGATACATTCGCCCTTCAAAATCCGCTTACGCGTCACCCTTCTTCTTCATCAAAAAGAAGGACAGGAAACTGCGCCCAGTACAAGATTATCGACATCTTAACGAACTCACCGTAAAGAATCACTACCCCCTCCCCCTTATCCCAGAACTCGTCGATCGCATCCGAACCACGCGGTTGTACTCAAAGCTAGATATCTGATGGGGGTACAATAATGTTCACATCCAAGAGGGAGATGAGTGGAAAGCGGTGTTCAAAACCAACCAAGGACTATTTGAACCACATGTCATGTTCTTCAGCCTCACCAATTCCCCTTCCACCTTTCAAACAATGATGGACACCATATTCTGCAACCTCATTCTGACAAACGAGGTTGTCGTGTATATGGACAATATCCTCATTGCCACTGCTGATGACAAGAACCATCATCGGGAAGCCCTTCATGGGGTGCTATGACTTTGTGAGGAACATGATCTCTACGTGAAACCGGAGAAATGCGAGTTTGAGGTCTACGAAACCGAGTATCTGGGTCTTATTATAGGCCACGGACGACTGTGGATGGACCCTGTCAAAGTTCGAGGAATCCGGGAATGGCAACCCCCGAAGAGCCTCAAGGAGGTTCGTGTGTTCCTAGGGTTCTGCAACTTTTACTGAAGATTTATACGAGGGTTCTCCCAACTCGCTCAACCCCTTCACGACCTCACAAAGAAGGATGTCCAATGGTACTGGGGTGACATACAGCAGAACGCCTTCAAAGATATTAAGAAGCACATATGCGAAGAACCTGTACTCTTATTCCCGGACTTCGCAAAACCATTCGAACTGGAGGTTGACGCATCAAACATCGCAATAGGGGCTGTGCTGAATCAACTAGGCCCCGACCAAAAATTCCACCCCATAGCATTCCACTCCGAGTCATTCACTGAGATGGAACGAAACTACAACATCTATGACCAGGAGCTACTAGCCGTGGTTAAAGCGCTACAAGTGTGGAGAACATACCTCGTAGGGTCCCCCCATAAAGTTATTATCCACACTGATCACACCAACCTTCAATATTGGAAGGAACCCCAGAAGATCAACCAGAGAATTGCGTGAGAGTTCCTAGAGCTGTCAGAATATGATTTCATTCTGAGACACATAGCAGGAATGAAGAACGCGTGTGCAGATGCCCTGTCCAGGCGGTCGGATTATGAGTCTGGCGAAGGGGACAACACCAACATCATCATCCTACCAGCTGAAAGGCTCATCCAAGCCACCCAAATGTCAATATGCGATATGGATATTTGGTCCTGGGTGGCTCAGAACGCTGGTAAGGAAGAAGCGGCACGATGGGCCGAACACCACAACCTCAAACAGCACAATGGGCTGTGGTGGAAAGACAACGCATTAGTCATTGTCAGGGACAACAATCTTAAGCGGGGGGTAATCGCTTTCTTTCATGACTCTCCAAGCATGGGCCACCCCGGAATTGCCAACACATGTGAACTAGTATGACGTGACTATTGGTGGCCCACCATACAAGAAGACATTGAAGAGTACGTCAAAGGATGTGTCATATGTCAGGCCAACAAAATCAACCCCCACCGACAAAAACCCCACCTATTCCCCATATCTACCGACCCTGAGGCGGAACCATTCGAAGTCATTGCGATGGACTTTATCACCAAACTACCCCCATCCCAGGGATTCGACTCCATCCTTACGATCACCGATCACAACTGCTCGAAAGCCGCGATCTTCATACCCTGTCACGAGACCATTACTGCTGAAGGAGTAGCGCAACTATATCTCCAACACGTCTACCCACACTATGGAATACCGCGCAAACTCATCACAGACCGGGACCCACAATTCATGTCCACATTCATGAAAGGGTTGTGCAGCACACTTGGGATATGACAGAACATTTCCTCCATGTATCACCCCCAAACAGACAGCCAATTGGAACGCACCAACCAATGGCTGGAACAGTACTTATGTCATTGGAGCAACGTTCAGCAGGACAATTGGGCGGAAGCACTCCCAGTAGCACAGTTCGCGCACAACTCCTGGCCAAATGCAACCATGAAACCCTCCCCGTTCTTGCTTATCATGGGATGGGAACCACGAACGACATGGGTCTCGAAACCTATGCAAGTACCATCGGTTGACCAACGCCTGGATGAAATGGGCATAAGGCGACAGCACGCGCAAGACTGTATTAAGCATGCACAAAACCTCATGGCTAAGAAGGGGAGAAGCCGCTTCATCCCTTATGCCAAAGGGGCCCAGGTCTGGCTAGAAGGGACAAATCTAAGAACCTTCTACCCCACGGTGAAACTAGCCCCCAAATGTCATGGCCCCTTCCAAATCAAGAAAGCCTTATCTGCAGTGACGTATGAATTGGAGTTACCAACCACGTGGAAGATACATCCCATGTTCCATGCGAACCTCCTGACACCATATAAGGAGATGGAACTACATGGGGAAAACTTCCCACGACCTCCCCCTGAACTCGTGGACGGAGAAGAAGAGTTCGAAGTGGAGCAGGTCATAGGGTCACAACTCCACGGCCGAGGGCGCAAACTCCAATTCTTAGTTAAGTGGAAAGGCTTTCCCATGAGTGACAGTTCGTGGGAACCAGCTGACCACGTCAAACATGCGCCTGAGGCAATTGCCGACTTCTATTGCCACAACCCAATGGCTGATGGAGTGGGGTGAAAGTTATAAGAAGAGACAAGAGGCGACCTCCTAATCCTCATCCATTATGACAACTCCTATCCCCCACAACACCGCTCCAGCCAACGACCGACCTCGCCCCCCATCAGCCCTAATCCTTGAGCGACTCACGATTCCCTCACAGTCGGAGGGAATCCCCATGCCATTTATATCCCGAATGCCATACTCAGTTGTTCCATCATGCCCCCCAACCCCTGTCCTCGCTATTGCCCTCAACGTTTCCCCTACTAGTCCCACACCCCCACCATCCTCTCCACCACCACTCGAGCCGGCAGTTGCCCCCCTTCTGGAAGCGCCCCCAGGTATTACACCTGTCATCCCACTGTCGCACCTAGCCTCCGAACTCCCCCACCCCTACTCACTGACTCCAGCAGCACTCCCTCGTCAACTCTGACTGGACCCCCATCTTGCATCATTAGATGATGACGAGGAACCAGTCGACGAGGGGGATGACAAAGAGTCAGACGACCCGGGACTTCCTTTCTTCCTCAATGCCCCAGACACCCCATTCTTCTTCCCCCTGATGATCCCACTGGAGGATAATGTCACAAAGGTCCAGGCGAAGTACATCTACTATCGTTGGGACTATCGGGAGATTATCGGAACCCAAGGGAAGGGGAAACCCTGTTACTGTCAGGAAGTGTACTTGTCAACGCCTTGACCCACTGCCATGCATCCCGTCATCTCCCCCCATCAGCTCGCTGTCTTCAGTCCACAAGACCCATGTGCTGTTACCATCAACGAGGTACTGAGCGAACTCAAGAACCCCCGCTTGTCTGCAGAGGTCGCGAGATTGCGGCAGTGCCTTGGGGACAAAATCACCCTAGATGCGCGAAGGGCTGACCTCCAGCGTCTTGAGCAAGAGGCTACGAGGGACCAGTTTCATCTGGATGCCAAGCTCCAGGGCATCACAAAGCACATGCAGTATGCAGGCGCCATCCCCCTCATCACTGACAAGTTTGTCAAACTCACCACACGTCCTGTATGCCCTCGACATTACTTCCCCAAGCTCCCCCTTGTACCACACACAGGTGGGCCTCTGGAGATGCCCCGTCTTGTGGACGGACCCAGTCGAACTCAGAAGCGGCATAAGTGTTACTTATGCAAGAAGCAGGGTCACAAGATGAGCGAATGCCCCAACCGGCCTCCTGCTGGGGTATGCACGTGGTGCGCAAGCCGAGCTCACGTGTCGGAGAATTGTCTCATCCATTGGCTTGCGCCTATCACTCTGGCCTTTGAGGAGCCATCCGAGCGCCCCCATTGGTGTGGGAAGTGTTTGCAGTTCGACGCGCAGCATGATGAAATTGAATGTCCACAATATGAGATGTGTAGGAGATGTGGTGAGCGAGGGAGGTATTTGTTCCTCCGTCGACATGTGTGCCCGGTGGATGACCAGGACAACGAGACTAACGACCCCAGTGCTGATGTGTATGATTACGTCGGCAGTGACTGAAGTCGTGGCGACTTCAGGTCTAACAGGGGGGTAATGTTACGATTTCCCCTTTTTCTTCCTTGGACACCCTCGTTCCTTACTTCTCATTCCCGTGCCCCACCTTGATACGCCCATAACCCCTTATGTGCCCAGCTATTTCTGATGATCCCTTCGCTACACAATACATCTTTACGCCCCCTTCCTTGTATATCAAAGTTCACGGCACTCCGGTCTCAGCTGACTCGCACCTGACCCTGCGCAATCACCATGTTTCTTACTATAGTCGTACCTTTGTTCTACTTTTGCTCGGAACCCACATATTGCGCCATATGTTTGTTGTGTACAAATATCCTGTACTAGTATATAAGTCACACGCTACCTAGCTTGTATGGTAGACTTGACTTCTCGTGTAATACCACATTGTTGTCAATCCACGAACAACTTTACGCTTGCTGTTTCACTTGAGCACAACTTTGGTTCGCCTTTGCGCTTGAACCCCAGAACTTCCTGATTATCACCTACATGTCTGAGGAGACCATGTGGTGCTTGTTCATCATCGAACTCAGTCTTAACCAACTGACTTGCATCCTGTTACCTCAGCCTGAGTGACTTAGTGATGTGCACGTCACACCTAACATTCCTGTGGTAACGTTACATCAAAGGCAAAACACCTCCATCATCGGCCCAACCCTGCTGGAGGACACAAACCCCCAACTGGGGTCCGCCGCAAGGGCCGCCACCCCCCAGATACGATCCCAATGCAATGGACACATCAGCAGACAGAACACGCGCCAGGGTGGCCAAAGTAGGAGACCCCAACAGGCCCTTCATCCCAAGACCCCAACACAGAGGATATGGAAGAGGAGGAGGCCCTCCACCTCAAGACATGAGGACAGTCATCTGCTATAACTGTAACCAAGCAGGACATTTCTCATGAAACTGCACCCAGCCCAGGAGGAGACAAACCACCGGCCAAGTGGCAGAAACAGACTACTACTCCCAGGAAGAACCCCCAGCACAAGCCTGAAGGACCGACACAGCCCCACTGCAGCAAAGAGCCAAGGACTGGTTGGCAGGAGTAGCAGGAGAAACGGACAATGTCAAAGACCTCATCCTCCAGGAAATGTGGGGGAAGGAGGGTTTTCAAAATGCCTGAACCCGACGGCCTGGGTGAGGGTGGTTAACTGTAACTCTGTAATCATGACTCGCTATCATTCACTTCGAATTCCAGTCTTGATTTGCACAAGTTATGCAATGGCCGACATCAAAGGGCTCATAGATTCTGGAGCCACCGACAACTTCATATGTCCTTCATTCACAAAAAGAATGGGACTGGGTCTCCAGACGCTGGATAGACCTCAAAAAATATGGAACATAGACAACACGGAAAATAAGGCCAGCAGTATCACCCACTACGTAGATCTCGATGTAACGTCTACCACGGACGTCGGTCTGACTTAGACGCTGTTGTGACGTGGGTTCCCGCGCGGGTGGAATCTGTGGTTGTCCGAGTGCTCTGGAAATACTGCAGGGTGTGGCCAATACGTGCCTGTGGAGTCCCTATAGGTATACAATGTCTCTTCGATGGGTATGCCTGGAGGTGGACTTGGGACTTTGCGAATGTATTCCCACTGGAGGTTGTCGACGATGTAGTAACAATGAGTCGGACGTGCGGTACGCGAGTTGAGGTATTCGAAGACGAGATGACACGTGGTACCAGGCGGGTAAGTCACGGTCGGCTGATCTACCATTCACGAGGGAAGATGGAGATGAGGTCACGGGGATCCCTTCTTGGTCACGGAGGGATATGCCGGAGCTAGTTCACTTAAGGACTGCACAAGTCCTTAGCACGAAAGACGAGTAGAAGTGGTAATTGAAGAAGACCAAGATGGGAATCCTGGCCTGTGGTACTACGAGTTTAAATACACGTAAGGGAGCTAGTTCCAGCTCCGCTCGAACTTGTAAGTAACCAATAGCGTAAGTAGCGTACTCTAATAATAGAATGCGCAGTCGTCTCCGTAATCCGAAACACGTACAACAATAGAGTATCAGTCAGCAGGCCTAATCATGATCACGTACAACAATGGCGGGTCATCAGTCAGCACAACACGAGGCGGTAAGATCCGAAGTCCATGACGTATTACTGCTAACGTGCCGAGTCATCACGAACACGTCAGAGTCCACAACCGGTCCGGGCAGTCCGAGACGAAACGTAACACTCGAGGTCCAAACTAACCAAAAGCGTCAGAAAATGCAGTTTCTAATCACCGACATTGGAAACGAAGATCTGGTCCTCGGATACCCCTGGCTCGCTACCTATGAACCAACGATTAACTGGAGATACGCAACTATACACGAAAATATGCTTCCTGTGGTAATCCAATCTATCAACCCCAACAAAGAACATCACGTCATAGGAGCCACCATCACCAAAGAAGAAAAGCACAACATAGTAGAAGAACTAGGAAAGGAAAGCCACCTACACACTATGGCAACAGAATTCGCTATCAAAGCTAAGCAATTCCACGACATAGTAGAGCTCCCCCAGGCTTACCAGCAATTTGCAAAAATCTTCAGTGAGGAAGCATCCAACCGCTTCCCCCCCTCGCAACCATGGGACCACGTGATAGAATTCAAGGAAGACACACCACCGGCAATCAACTGCAAAGTCTACCCCATGACCCAGGAGGAAGATGGCAAACTCAAAGAATTCCTGGACAAACAGTTAAAG
Source organism: Lactarius vividus (assembly GCA_021527035.1). Lineage (NCBI taxonomy): Eukaryota > Fungi > Basidiomycota > Agaricomycetes > Russulales > Russulaceae > Lactarius > Lactarius vividus. Next base: position 8,422 of record JAKELG010000311.1, on the reverse strand, counting down.
AAGGGGTACATACGCCCTTCCAAATCCCCATACGTGTCATCCTTCTTCTTCATCAAGAAGAAAGATGGGAAACTACAACCAGTACAAGATTACAGGAAAATCAATGCCGTCACTATTTGCAACCAGTACCCCCTCCCTCTCATCTCCAATCTTATTACGGACCTCAGCCAAGCACACACCTACACAAAGCTGGACGTCCGATGGGGATACAACAACGTGAGGATACAAGAAGGAGACGAACATAAAGCGGCATTCAAGACACAGTACGGACTCTTTGAACCCACGGTCATGTACTTCAGACTCACCAACTCCCCAGCAACCTTCCAAACAATGATGAACACGATATATTGGGACACTATTGCCAAACACGAGAGCAAGGGAACCATCATAAGAGTCTACATGGACAACATTGTTGTGTTTCGTTCTCGGATTGTCTGGCCCGGTCGTGAACTCTGACGTATTTGTGATGACTTGGTATGTCAGCAGTAATATGTCATGGACTTCGGATCTTGCTGCCTCATGTTCCGGATGACTGATGCTTCCTATTGTTGTACGTGATGTGTCTTATGCGTTCCTGTCTGAGCTCTATTGTTGTACGATAACAGTATTACATTGTGGATGACTGATTCCTAGGATCCCCATCCTAGGATTTACGTTACTTACGCTATTGGCTACTTACAAGTTCGAGCGGAGCTAGAACTGGCTCCCTTACGTGTATTTAAGCTCGTAGTACTACGGACCAGGATCCCCATCTTGGTCTTCTTTGAATACCACCTCTTGACTCGTCTACTGTGCTAAGGGTCTCGTCGACTCTTAAGTGAACTAGCTCCGGCATATCCCTTAGACCAAGAAGGGATCCCCGTAACCTCTAATCCCCAGTTCCCTCGTGAATGGTGGATACACCGACCGTCTCCTACCCACCCGGTACCACGTGTCACCTTGTCTTTGAATATCTCAACTCTCGCACTGCAAGCCCCTACAAGTGTTATTACATCGTCGACCATCCTAGTTGGAGGTATATTCGCAAAGTTCCCACAGTTCCCCCAAACGTACCACTTGACCTCCCCCTCTATACTTACCATGACCATCTCGGAGCCTATCAGTGTCATCCCACGGTATTCCCTGACTCCCCTGACAACCACCGTTTCCAACCAGAAGGGAACCCATGTTACACCAACGCCTAAGTCAGGCCAACGTCCGTGGTAGACGTTACATTAAGACCAAGATCCTTCAACGTGGCTTCCACAGCAGTAACAACCCAAGATCTTTGGATCCCTTTCCGCCTGTATCACATCGACAGAAGAGGGGAACGCAATGTCCCCAAGCAATACCTCAAAGGAGCATTTTGGCAGACTGAACAAGGAGACCCAGGCTACGTTGTCTCCTATACTTACAAAGACGGTACTACAGGACTCATCCCTGTAGAATTCAATTTCGAACACACCTGTTGGACTGAACTCAAGTGGGACGCGCTCCACTACAAACTACAAGTCGTCCGACCTGCAGGCTCGAGCCTCCACCTTGACATCCTACAAAGCGAAGTAACCACAAGAGATCAGTGGGGTCCACTCGACGGACAAGAAGAAGAACCCGTTTGATCACCCACACCCAAGACACCCGCACCTTCCCCATCACTCGCAAGTAACCCCGAGGAAATTCATATCCTCGAAGCCCAAGCAGAAGAAGAAGAATTACAGTTGGGATTAATAGCTGAGTCTATTCCCACAGACATGACGACCACCATCACCGAACAACCCACTACCTTTCAGGAACCTGCGCGCATCAGTCACGGAGAAGGACCCCCACCAGGAGGACATGGCAGAGGCGGAGGAGGAGACGATGGAGGAGGAGACCCCGGAGGGCCTCTCTTCACAGGACCAAACATATCAGCTGGAACCAAGCCCGAGAAGTTCATGGGCAAGGAACCCCTGGTATTCACCGGAGACCGCACCAAAGTCCAACAATTCCTCACTCAATGGGAATTATTTGTCGAAACCAACTACGACAACCCTGCGTTCACCCTCCCTTACCGCAAAGCGCTGATCTTTCTCACCTATATCCAAGGAGACCACATCAATGAATGGGTCCTGTCCACCACCAAATGGGTCAAAGCGTACAAAGCCAAGCATGGACCATACGACAAGTGGATCTGGGAGGCCATTGAGTTAGGCTTCCGCAACACCTTCGCCGATACCCTTGAAAGAGAACACGCTCAACAAGATCTCCAGAAGGGATTCCGAATGGAGGGACAAGACATCGACTCCTACATCGCCAAATTCGAAAAGGCAGTGCGGGAAGCGGGGTATCGCTTTGACGACTCCCTAGTCCTCGACAAGTTCACCAGTGGACTCCCAGTAGAACTCTACAAGAATGCCTACAACTTCCACAGCCCTAACACCTACGCTCAATGGAAGGTAGCAGTCCTGGAACAACAGCGCAAATGGATGCATCTGCAGACGCGTTTGGGGGGACGTAAACCCCCGGGACCCGGTAAGCCGGGCAACACTTCTCTTAGAACATTCAACGCTCCAAACCGCCCCCAGCAGCCTCGCCAAGGATGGCAAGCATTCCGGAACCACCTGGACGCCATGGACACCACTCCTGGTAGAGTGCGAGCGCGCCTCGCCGGATCTGAAGAAATCGACTACGCCAAACCACCCTACACCCAACAAGGGGGACACCCTCCGAATAGAGGGGTCATCGATATGAAGAATGTCAACTGTTTCAACTGCAGCAAACCTGGTCACTTCCAATGCAACTGCCTCCAGCCCCGCCGCCCACGCAACAACGTGAATTGGCAACCGCGCCAAGGACGCGGGGCTTTCATTGAGGAGGTGCAAAGCATGCACGAAGAACCTCTGATCCAATTCAAAGATGATGGCGGCAGTAGCCGTGGCGCCCGCACCACCACTGAGACGCCGCAAGAACAGGTGACCAGCTGGATAAACGGAGTTCGAAACCTTGACGAAGAAGCCAGGGATTTGGTAGTCCGGGACCTAATGGGGCGAGAGGATTTTCAAAGCGCCTGAACCCGACGGCCTGGGTGAGGGCATTATGGTGTAACTCTGTATTCATAACGTGCTATCAATCTATGCATGTTCCAGTTTCATTGCGCGCAAGTTACGCCATGGCCAACAAACGAGCACTAGTGGACTCCAGAGCCACCAACAACTTCATCCATCCGGATTTCGTGAAACGAATGAGGCTGGGCCTCAAGGAGCTAGACCGTCATCGAAAGATCTGGAATATTGACGGCACACACAACAAAGGGGGCAAGATAACCCATTGCGTGGATCTGGAAGTCGAAACCAAAGGAGTCAAAAAGGACATGAGATTCCTTGTCACCGACATAGGAGGAGAGGACATCATCCTCGGATACCCCTGGTTGGCTATGTTCCAACCAAGTATCCAATGGGCTTCGGCCACCCTTAACGAAGCTGAGTACCCAGTAGTGCTTCGCACTATCAACCCCACCAAACCACGCATAGATCCCGTCATCGCTCGATTAGTAGTCCAAAAGCTACTGGGAGTACCCAACAAACAACACATCAAAGAACAACTACGACAAGAATGTGACTTGGAGACCACACGACTACGAGCCACCACATACACCGAATTGGTGATAGAAGCACAACAATACACAGAAAAGAAGGCCGTCCCGGAAGAATACCAACGACACGTCAAGATCTTCAGTGAGGAAGAGTCACATCGCTTCCCCCTCTCCAAACCATGGGATCACGCGATTGAATTCAAACCAGATGCCCCAGACACCATCGACTGCAAGGTCTACCCAATGAGCCAGGCAGAAGATAAAGCGCTGAAGGAATGGATTGACGAACAACTGGCGAAAGGATACATCAGACCCTCTAAATCCCTGTACGCATCATCCTTCTTCTTCATCAAAAAGAAGGATGGAAAACTACACCCAGTACAGGACTACAGGAATATCAACAAATGGACCATACGCAATCAATACCCACTCCCTCTTATACCGGAACTCATTGCAGACCTCAGTGGAGCCTTCATATTTACCAAACTCGATATTCGCTGGGGGTATAACAACGTACGAATCAAAGAGGGAGATCAAGAGAAAGCGGCCTTCAAAACGCGATACAGGCTCTTCGAACCCACGGTAATGTTCTTCGGATTGACAAATTCCCCAGCAACCTTCCAGACGATGATGAACGAGATCTGCAAAGATCTCATCGCCCACCACAAAAAGAAGGGAACAATCATAAGGGTATACATGGACGACATAGGCATCGCAACACGGTCAAATGAACAAGCACATATCGACGCGGTACACGACATACTGGATTTACTGGAACAAAACGACCTTTTCCTCAAACCGGAGAAATGTACCTTCCACGCCCCTAGCATCGATTACCTGGGGGTAATCATTGAAAAGGGGGTGACTCACATGGACCCTGTCAAAATTTCCGGAATCAAAGACTGGCCCACTTCAAAAAACGTCAAACAGGTGTGATCATTCTTAGGCTTCTGCAACTTTTACCGCACTTTCATTTGAAATTTTGCCACCTATGCACGACCCCTCAACAAACTCACGTGCAAAGACACCAAATGGACATGGACAACCGTAGAACAAGAAGCCTTTGACAAAATCAAGAACCTCGTCACAAAAGAACCAGTACTCGCACACGCCAACCTGGAAGACCAATTCAAGTTGGAAGTAGATGCATCGGGATTCGCAGTAGGAGCAGTACTACTCCAACGCAAAGAAGACGGCAAAAGACACCCTATCGCATATTACTCAAACACTCTCAGCGCCGCGGAACGGAACTACAATATCTATGATCTAGAACTCCTGGCAATCATCAAAGCACTCCGGAATTGGCACCACTACCTAGCAGGGTCCCTGCACAAGATCAAAGTATTCTCGGATCACATGAACCTACAATATTGGCGCTCCCCACAAAAGATAAGCCACCGAGTAGCCCGGGAAGTACTAGAACTCTCTGAATACGACATCGAGATTCACCATATCAAAGGAACGGCAAATGGAAGGGCCGACACCCTATCTAGATGCCCAGACTATGATCAAGGAGACAGAGACAATGAACATGTCACGGTACTGCCAGATGAAGTCTTCGTCAGGGCAACCTCATTGGACACCACAGAAGATCCGCTTCGAATCAACGCCACCATATCAGTGCAGGAAATGGAAAAGGTCAACCCAATATACGCGCAGGACAACGACAAGATACGCCCATGGGTAGACTCACACGGCCTCAAACTGATAGAAGGCACATGGTACAAAGATGGAAGGCGAGCGGTCACCGGAGGCCTCCATGAGAAACAAGAAATCATCAAAACGCACCACGACCCCCCCGTATATGGACACCCTGGGATCAGCCGCACAATCAAACTCGTGGAACGATACTACTGGTGGCCTGGACTGCGCCAAGAAGTCATGGATTACGTCAAAGGTTGCGCCGATTGCCAAAGGATCAAAGTCAACACCAGGGCCATCAAAGCGCCACTGCACCCAATATTCCCAAAACCCAAAGCCATGCCGTTTGAAACCATTGCCCTTGATTTCATCACTAAACTCCCTGTGGCGCAGGACTGTGATACAATCCTCACAATAACGGATCACGACTGCACAAAGATGTCTCTGTTCATCCCTTGCCAAGAAGAAATATCGGCTGAAGGAACTGCCGCCCTGTACGTAAAACACGTCTTTCCTCGATTCGGATTACCTGGCAAGATAATCAGTGACAGAGATCCACGATTCGCATCGAAATTCACATGCGAACTATGCAAAATCCTTGGGATAGAACAGAACATCTCAACGGCATATCACCCACGTACAGATGGACAATCCGAGCGCACTAATCAATGGCTAGAACAATACCTGTGATTTTGGGTCAACGAACGACAAGACGATTGGATCCACTATCTCCCCATGGCTGAGTTCACACATAATAACTGGCCCAGTGAAACCACTAAAGAATCCCCATTCCAGCTTCTCATGGGATACAACCCTCGCGCCGATTGGACCGATAGACCATCGCCCATCCCACAAGTAGCGCTCAGGGTCAAACAGTTCAAAGAACTCCGCCAACGCACGCAGTCACTGATGATCAAAGCGCAGCAGGGGTGGATCAAGGCCAAAGATACGCCCAAGTTCCAGATAGGAGATCAAGTATGGCTAGAAGGACACCACTTACGCACGCATCAACCAACGGCGAAATTAGCGGCGTGACGCCATGGTCCTTTTAAAGTCGTTCAGGTGATGTCCGCAGTCAATTACCGACTAGAACTTCCCACGCAGTGGCAGATTCATCCAGTGTTCCATGTGGACCTCCTTACACCCTATCGCGAGACACCCACGCACGGACCAAACTATCAGCGCCCACCACTGGATCTAGTGGGTGGCGAAGAAGAATATGAAGTCGAGAAGATTCTAGACTCTCAGCGATTCGGCAGGAGTCGCAAACTGCAGTATTTGGTCAAATGGAAGGGATACCCAGACTCGGACAACCAGTGGGTCGACAAGGATGACGTATTCGCAGATGACGCAATCCGGGAATTCAAAAATTCTAACCCCGCTCGCGAAACACATATAAGCGCAGGGAAATCCCAAGAGACGTCCCCATCTCCCTCTTCTATTACCACCACTACTCATGCATCCATCCTCCCCAGTCAACTTCCGATATGTCGTCAACACCGAGTTATCCGCACCTTACCAAGTACAGTCCACGCCACCGTCACCCCTGTCGTCTACCCTCGCCCTTCACCAATGAGGAGATCGTCCTCCTTCCACCACGTCATCCCAAGTTCCTTCGCTGTCCCCCACTCTTTATTCCAAGACCAACCAGCCCAGTCGACTCGGAAGCAACTACGTCCCGACCAGAGCGCCTACTCCAGCAGGCAATGAACAAGGCTATGTGCCCAGCCACCCGTCATCCCCGCCAGGGCCCGACAAGGGCGGGGATCCGTATGACCCAGCCAAACGTCTTGAGGCACATCAGTATCTACGTTACGCCACCCATCTCACCACGACACACTCGGAAACCCCCCCGCTATGCGGACCCACCGGGGAAGCTATCACATTACCGGTGGCACATCCATCCGCGCTTCGCACAGATCAAGCGGAGGAACTTATGCAGAAGGCCGAAGATCGGCCGGAGACGCCCCCTCCCAGGGGATACCAATTCAACAGGGGAGTACATTACATTCCCTTTCAGATTTGCGACGCTCAGGAACGACTTTGGCCCGCCCGGTATACTCAGCTCATCCTTACCGCCGACCCTTTCATCCTGGCCTTCAGGGCAGGGTGCAACCAGCAATATGGAAAGCCTGTCCATGCCGTCCCCTACTATGACGAGCAGTCCTCTGCCCCCACTTACACAGACGACGACCTCACGTTCCTGCTCTCCGACGCGGGATTAGTCAATTCGGTCGACCAGGCGCTCCTTCACATGAAGGACGCAACCCTCATGGCGGAGGTCCACCGCTATCGCTGCATGACGCTGGGCTGGCGCGCCCAGCAGCATCGATTGGCCGCCAAGCAGATGAAGTTGGAGAGGATCGAGATAGAGCGCAACAGGTGTGTCGCCCAACTCCAATGAGCCCACGCAGTCAATCGCATTGAGAATGTGCGAGCCTCGCTTCATCGTGGACCCAAGGCAGGACAAGACGCCGAAGAGATAGCCCGAATCCGAGCCTTGCGCAAGGTCGGCACCAACCCCCTGGCCATCATGCGCAGTCAAGCTGGGGCTTGAACCTGAAAAGGGGGTGATGTTGCGTTTTGTTCTCGGATTGTCCGGCCCAGTCGTGAACTCTGACGTATTCGTGATGACTCGGTATGTCAGCAGTAATATGTCATGGACTTCGGATCTTGCTGCCTCATGTTCCGGATGACTGATGCTTCCTATTGTTGTATGTGATGTGTCTTATGCATTCCTGTCCGAGCTCTATTGTTGTACAATAACAGTATTACGTTGTGGATGACTGATTCCAAGGATCCCCGTCCTAGGATTTACGTTACTTACGCTATTGGCTACTTACAAGTTTGAGCAGAGCTAGAACTGGCTCCCTTACGTGTATTTAAGCTCGTAGTACTACGGACCAGGATCCCCATCTTGGTCTTCTTCGAATACCACCTCTTGACTCATCTACTGTGCTAAGGGTCTCGTCGACTCTTAAGTGAACTAGCTCTGGCATATCCCTTAGACCAAGAAGGGATCCCCGTGACCTCTAATCCCCAGTTCCCTCGTGAATGGTGGATACGCCGACCGTCTCCTACCCACCCGGTACCACATGTCACCTTGTCTTTGAATATCTCAACTCTCGCACTGCAAGGCCCTACAAGTGTTATTACATCATCGACCATCCTAGTTGGAGGTATATTCGCAAGTTCCCGCAGTTCCCCCGAACGTACCACTTGACCTCCCCC
>JAKELG010000310.1:0-43294 GCA_021527035.1 Lactarius vividus | reverse complement strand
AGATAAGCCGCGAGTAGCCCGGGAAGTACTAGAACTCTCTGAATATGACATCGAGATTCACCACATAAAGGGAACGGCAAATGGAAGAGCCGACGCCCTATCTAGACGCCCAGACTACGACCAAGGGGAAGGCGACAACAACCAAGTAACGGTATTACCAGATGAAAATCTTTGTCAGGGCCGCAGCACTAGACACCACGGAAGACCCTCTCCGCATCAACGCCATTATCTCGGTACAAGAAATGGAGAAGGTAACCCAGTGTACGCTCAGGACGAAGATAAACTCCGCCCCTGGATAGACCCACACGGTCTCTAAAGAAGGTCGAAGGTACCTGGTACAAAGACGGACGCCGAGTGGTCACAGGAGGACTTCTGGAAAAAAGGGAACTCATCAAAAATCACCATGACCCCCCGGTATACGGACACCCAGGGATTAGCCGAACGATCAAGCTCGTGGAGCGGTACTACTGGTGGCCAGGCCTCAGGAATGAGGTCATGGATTACGTCAAGGGATTGTGCCGACTGTCAACGCATCAAAGTCAACACCAGGGCCATCAAAGCACCGTTGCGCCCAATATTCCCAAAGCCCGAAGCTATGCCGTTTGAAACCATCGCCCTTGATTTTATCACTAAACTTCCCGAGGCACAGGGCTGTGACACGATCCTCACGATAACGGATCATGACTGTACGAAAATGACCCTCTTCATTCCCTGCCAGGAAGAAAATTTCAGCCGAGGGAACGGCCCGCGCTATACGTCAAACACGTATTCCCACGGTTCGGACTCCCAGGCAAAATCATCAGCGACCGAGACCCCCGATTCGCGTCCAAGTTCACACGTGAATTATGCAAAATACTCGGCATCGAACAGAATATCTCCACAGCCTATCACCCCCGGACAGACGGACAATTGGAACGTACAAATCAATGGCTCGAACAATACCTACGATTTTGGGTCAACGAAAGACAAGACGATTGGGATTTCACTATCTACCCATGGCTGAGTTCACCCATAACAACTGGCCCAGTGAGACCACTAAAGAATCCCCGTTCCAGCTCCTAATGGGATACAAACCCTCGCGCCGATTGGACCGACAGACCTTCGCCAATCCCACAAGTGGCACTCAGGGTCAAACAGTTCAAGGAACTTCGACAGCTGCGCGCAGTCATGATGATCAAAGCGCAGCAGGGGTGGATCAGGCCAAAGATACGCCCAAATTCCAAATTGGGGACCAAGTGTGGCTAGAAGGACGCCACTTACGAACGCATCAGCCTACGGCGAAATTAGCGGCGCGACGCCACGGCCCCTTTAAGGTCGCTCAGGTGATGTCCGCAGTCAACTACCGCCTAGAACTTCCCACGCAGTGGCAGATACACCCAGTATTCCATGTGGACCTCTTGACGCCCCTATCGCGAAACACCCACACACGGACCTAACTATCAACGCCCACCACCGGATTTAGTTAGTGGTGAAGAAGAATACGAGATCGAGAAGGTTCTGGACTCGCGGCGCTTCGGCAGAAGTCGCAAGCTCCAATACCTAGTCAAATGGAAGGGATACCCCGACTCGACAATCAATGGGTCGATAAGGACGACGTCTTCGCCGATGACGTGATAAGGGAGTTCAAAAATTCCAACCCCGCCAGAGAAGTACATATAAGCGCAGGGAAACTCCAAGAGACGTCCCCATCTCCCTCCTTCACTAACCCATCCACTCATGCGATCCTCCTCCCCAGTCAACTTCCGCTATGTCGTCAACACCGAACTTTCGGCACCTTACCGAGTACAGTCCACGCCATCGTCACCCCTGTCGACTACCCTCGCCCTTCACCAACGAGGAAGTCGTCCTCCTTCCCCCGGGTCATCCCCAATTCCTTCGCCGACCCCCACTGTTTATTCCGAGACCAACCAGCCCAGCCGACTCGCCTCCCAGTACATCCCCACCAGAGCGCCCACTCCCTCGGGCGACGAACAACAGGGCTACGTGCCCAGTCGACCAGTCTCCCTGCCAGGCCCCGACGAAGGCGGGGATCCGTATGATCCGGCGGAACGTCTCGAAGCGCATCAGTATTTACGTTACGCCACCCATCTCACCACGACACACTCGGAAACCCCCCCGCTTTGCGGACCCACCGGGGGAAGCTATCACATTACCGACGCCACATCCATCCGCGCTTCGCCGCGATCCAGAGGAGGAACATGTGCAGGAGACCGAAAGTCGTGCGGAGACCCCCCCTCCAAGGGGGTACCAATTCAACAGGGGAGTCCATTACATTCCCTTTCAGATTCGCGACGCTCAGGAACGTCTTTGGCCCGCCCGGTATACTCAGCTCATTCTCACCGCCGACCCCTTCGTCCTGGCCTTCAGGGCCAACTGCAACCAGCAGTACGGGAAGCCTGTCCACGCTGTCCCCTACTACGACGAACAGTCCTCTGCCCCCACTTACACCGACGACGACCTCACGTTCCTGCTCTCCGACGCCGGTCTAGTCGATTTGGTCGACCAGGCGCTCCTTCACATGAAGGACGCGACCCTGATGGCCGAGGTCCACCGCTACCGCTGCATGACGCTCGGATGGCGAGCACAGCAACATCGATTGGCATCGGAGCAGATGAAGCTGGAGCGCATAGAGATCGAGCGCAACAGGTGTGTCGCCAGACTTCAGCGAGCGCATGCCGTAGACCGTATCGAGAACATTCGGGCCTCACTCCATCGGGGGCCCAAGGCGCAGCAAGATGCCGAGGAGATCGCTCGCATCAGAGCCCTCCGCGAAGTAGGCACCAACCCGCTCGCCGTCATGCGTGGTCAAGCTGGGGCTTGACGCTGAAAAGGGGGTGATGTTACGGTTCGCCTCGGACTGACCGGCCCGGTTGTGGACTCTGACGCGATCGCGATGACTCGGCGCGTTAGTAGTAATACGTCATGGACTTCGGATCTCGCTGCCTTGTGTTGTGCTGACTGATGACTCTCTATTGTTGTACGTGATTGTGATTAGGCTTGCTGACTGACGCCTCATTGTTGTACGTGTTTCGGATTACGACGGCGACTGCGCATTCTATTATTAGAGTACGCTACTTACGCTACTGGCCACCTACGAGTTCGAGCGGAGCTGGAACTAGCTCCCTTACTTGTATTTAAGTTCGTAGTACGACAGACCGGGATCCCCATCTTGGTCTTCTTCGAATACCACTTCTAACTCGTCTTCTGTGCTAGGGACTCGTAGTGTCCCTAAGTGAGCTTGCTCCGGTATATCCCTTGCGACCAAGAGGGATCCCCGTGACTTCGTCTCCATCTTCCCCCGTGAATGGTAGACTCGCCCGTCGTGCCATATCCGCCTGGTACCACGTGTCACCTCGTATTCGAGTACCTCAACTCCAGAACCGCTCGACCAACTCATTGTTACTACATCGTTGACAACCTCAATTGGGAATACGTCCACACAGTCCCGTCCCCGCCTAACGGAGTACCAGTAGAAGAAACTCTCTATACATATAGAGATTCCACCGGCACGTATCAGCCTCATCCCGCAGTCTTCCCGCTATCGGATATACACAGATTTCACCCTCGAGGGAACCCACGTTACAATAGTGCCTAAGTCAGGCAAACGTCCGTGGTAGACGTTACAGGGGGACTGGCGACTTTACAGATGTACCTCCACGAGGGGTGATCGACGATATAGTAGCACTTGTAGGGTCTTGCGACTCGGGAGTTGAGATATTTGAAGACGAGATGACACGTAGTACCTTCTGGGTAAGCGACGGTCAGCGTGTCCACCATTCACGAGGGAACTGGGGATTTAGAGGTCACAGGGATCCCTTCTTGGTCTAAGGGATATGCCAGAATTAGTTTACTTAAGGACTTCCGAGAGTTCTTAGCACAGTAGACGAGTAGAGGTGGTATTCGAAGAAGACCAAGATGGGGATCCTGGTCTGTACTACTAGGAGCTTAAATACATGTAAGGGAACTAGGTGCAGCTCCGCTCGAACTTGTACATAGCCAATAGCGTAAGTAGCGTAAATCCTAGGACAGGGATCCTAGGAATCAGTCATCCACAATGTAACACTGATATCGTACAACAATAGAACTCAGAAGGAAGCGCATAAGACGTATCACGTACAACAATAGAAAGCATCAGTCAGCCGGAACACAAGGCAACAAGATCCAAAGTCCATGACATATTACTCCTGACATACCGAGTCATTGCGAATACGTCAGAGTCCACGACCAGGCCGGTCAGTCCGAGAATGAAGTGTAACATCCAGGAGGAGGTGGACCCCCAGGAGGAGGACCACCACTAGGAGGAGGAGCAGGACACAGGTTGGACAGACTATCAGGTGAACCTCCGACTGTATTCGACGGCGACCGCACTAAATACGAGGCCTTCCTCACGCAATGGCACATATATTGGGGGATGAACTTGGACGCCCCCATCATGCAAAACGAATACCGACGATCCCTCCTCTTCTTGGGATACGTAAAGGGGGTCAACGTCAGCGAATGGACACTAATGATACTAGAATGGTTAAACTGAGAAGTACGACGAGGGGTGAATCAATACTCTCAAACCTTATGGAATCACGTCACGGAAGAATTCGCCAAAAGATTCTCAAACATACTTGAGGAAGAACAAGCCCAAGCAGAATTACAGAAGGGAGTCAAAATGACGGGAGAGGACATCGACGCGTACGTGGTCTGATTTGAGCAATTAGCAAGAAAAGCTCATTACAATTTAAACGACTGCCAAACCATCGACTGATTTACTGCGGGGCTTCCACGAGCCCTATTTATGAAAGTCTATGAGTTGGACGAACCACATACGTTCGAAGACTGGAAGAGGTGTGCGCTAAGAAGGCAGAAGCAATACATACACATGAAAGTGCGCCTCAACAATTTCAAAACCAAAGCTCCACCATCATCCGCCCAACCACGATGGAGGCCACAACCCCAGGATTGGGGGCCACCAAGAGGACCACCACCATACCGATATGATCCAAATGCAATGGATACATCGGCAGACAGGACTCAAGCTCGAGTAGCCGAAGTAGGGGATCCTGTTACGCTCCAGCGGGCGTACCTTCCGGAGTTCGACACTCGACGGGAAACTTGGGGGTTCTTGCGGTATCACGGTGGCGACCAAGACTTCGGCGGTCTATCTTCCGGCCGGATTCTCGAGATCTTGGGGTTTGCTGAGTTCTTCTAGGGTTTGAACAATGCCGTAGGCGATGACGACAAGGATATGCGTAACGCGAGTGGCAACGAAGAAGAGGAGAACGTGCTCAAGCAAAGGAGACAGGATCGGAGAGGGGGTAACTATACAGGGGCTACCTGTATCTGCTTCGGTCTACTTGTAGGCTGGTAGAATACAAGAAGTCAAGCTGAGGGATATCAGCGAGACTGGGGTACTACTTATACACTTCCAAGGAGCTTTCAAGCTCAGCTTGGAGTCCGAAACCTAGTACGTATCGTCCAATTGTAAGTGAAACAACACGAGTCAGGGGCATACAGTCACAAGGTCAACAATGAGGCAAAGGTGAAACGGGGTCAGAAGTCCATCAATCAGTGGCTGAAACATACAACTCCTGGGCGCATCAAGCCACAGGCACAATCAGACAATCCATCAGAAACTAGGAACCATACAGTCCATGAGGCAGATCCAATCACGATCCAGGCACAAGCTCATCTGGATCCTTCTGGTGCGAGTCTAGACCAGGTCACGTGCCAGGGTCACGTGACGGGCGCTTGACGTCTTCTTCGGCTATTCCCAGGGCGCTTGCCAGCCCGGGTCACGCTCGTAATGCAGGATATTTCCGGGGTCGATACCCTCACTTCTGGCGGCTGCAGCCCATTCTGCGCGGTACTCCTCGGCGGTGCTGCACGAGTCTGTACTGGTGGCGCGGTGCGTGGGGCGAAACGCAACATTACCCTCTTTCTTGGGGAGGCGACCACGCCGAACAGCAGTGGTTTCCGGAGGGAAATTTGAAGGGTCGAGTAGGAAGCTGACGATCGCGCTTTTCAGCAGCGGGTCGAGAGGTTTCTTTTGAGGGGATGCGGGCGGCGATCTTGAACGCACACGTGGCTTCCAAATATCTGGGCACAAAGGGCGAATGTGGCCGTACTGCCGACAATGATGACACACCTTGGCCGCATTGACGCGGATCCTTCCGGGTCTCGTGTCCATTCCATCGATGTGGTCCCTGAACGGGTACCAACTACTCTCCTGGGCTTGGGCTAATTCCTGGCGGGCTTGCTGCACCTCCGCCGCCCATGTGCCTTGAGGGGCCGTGTATTGTTCTCTCGCCTCACCAGGCGGCATCGAATAGTACACTTCTTCACGGTTCAGGGGAACGAACGTATTAACGTTCTCGAAATACTGAGAGGGAGGTGATGACTTAGCTGATGGGGCGTATTGCACCCTCTTTCTTATGGCTTTTGGGTCTTCATACCCATAGTCGTAGTCTGGCGTCAAAATGCTGTACGGATCTTCCTCATCGGGTCTATCCTCCGTGGAGTCTTGGAAGTCCTGGGCGTCGTAGAACTCGTCTTCGTCTTCTGTCGTGTCGTCTTCGTCTTCGCGCCATTCCGGCGGGTCCCAGGGCAACTGAGAATGTCCATCGTGGAACATCTCCCCTTTATCGGTCCATGGATCAGTGGCATCATCTGCGGGATCGGACGTGTGGCTGGGACTCAGCTCATGGCGCTCCTCCACGCTTTCCTCATCTGTCCAGGCGTCTTCGTTATCTTCGCCATCACCTTCCCCTGGGTAACAGGGCGAAAGGAGGCTCCAATCTGGCTGATCTTGCGCATCTTCCCGGGCGGTTCCTGCCTCTTTCGGGTCAGCGTCTTCTCCGTAGTCGGGCTCATCACCGTGGTTCTCCCATTCGCCTCCGTCATACTCTGGGCCCTCCTGAGGGAATTCATCCTCCTCAGGGTCTCGCCTCTGGTCGTCTTCGGGGTCTTGGTCTTCCTCGGGGTCTTCCCATGTCGGCTCGTCTGCGTATTCTTCTCTCGCGTCGTCACGCGGCATGAACGTTTTGATGAAATCATCTTCAACGTATTGTACAAGGTCTCCATCGTAGGAATATCTGACGTCGTCCAGGTCCGCTAGTAGGTTGTCCTGGTAAACTTCTACCTGCACACGTGCTATGAACAACGTGGCCACTTGGTAATCGCTGAATAGGGAACTTAGCTGGTCCTTGTACTCGTCCCACCATTTGATGAAACCGGGGGCTTCCTGGATGTCACCGCGGAAGTTGCTCGGTCCGAAATTTGGTAGTGACCTCGCGTAGCTGGTGGAGGGCGCTCTAGTAGTGGCACCTCCTCTGGTCGCGTTCGTACTACTTGGTCCTGCTTGTGCGGCTTTCCTGCCGACTTTCTTCGTCGTCTTCTGGGGTGCGGCCTTCCCACCGTCTTGGACTTGCGCTGCGGCCTTGCTGCCAAACTTATGCTCTGCCTGCTTGGGTAAAGCGGCCTTCGGGATCGTACGTGTCTTGCGGGGCATTGCGGTCTGACTTCCGACTTATCTGCAATGTTCTTGGTAGCGGTGTGTGATAGAGCAAGGAAAGAGCTTGACTTAATGTTACGCTCCAGCGGGCGTACCTTCCGGAGTTCGACACTCGACGGGAAACTTGGGGGTTCTTGCGGTATCACGGTGGCGACCAAGACTTCGGCGGTCTATCTTCCGGCCGGATTCTCGAGATCTTGGGGTTTGCTGAGTTCTTCTAGGGTTTGAACAATGCCATAGGCGATGACGACAAGGATATGCATAACGCGAGTGGCAACGAAGAAGAGGAGAACGTGCTCAAGCAAAGGAGACAGGATCGGAGAGGGGGTAACTATACAGGGGCTACCTGTATCTGCTTCGGTCTACTTGTAGGCTGGTAGAATACAAGAAGTCAAGCTGAGGGATATCAGCGAGACTGGGGTACTACTTATACACTTCCAAGGAGCTTTCAAGCTCAGCTTGGAGTCCGAAACCTAGTACGTATCGTCCAATTGTAAGTGAAACAACACGAGTCAGGGGCATACAGTCACAAGGTCAACAATGAGGCAAAGGTGAAACGGGGTCAGAAGTCCATCAATCAGTGGCTGAAACATACAACTCCTGGGCGCATCAAGCCACAGGCACAATCAGACAATCCATCAGAAACTAGGAACCATACAGTCCATGAGGCAGATCCAATCACGATCCAGGCACAAGCTCATCTGGATCCTTCTGGTGCGAGTCTAGACCAGGTCACGTGCCAGGGTCACGTGACGGGCGCTTGACGTCTTCTTCGGCTATTCCCAGGGCGCTTGCCAGCCCGGGTCACGCTCGTAATGCAGGATATTTCCGGGGTCGATACCCTCACTTCTGGCGGCTGCAGCCCATTCTGCGCGGTACTCCTCGGCGGTGCTGCACGAGTCTGTACTGGTGGCGCGGTGCGCGGGGCGAAACGCAACAATCCGAACCGACCCTTCGTCCCCAGACCCCAGCGAGGAGGATACGGACAAGGAGGAGGAACACCACCACAAGATATGAGGACAGTCATCTGTTATAACTGTAACAAACCAGGGCACTTCTCACGAAACTGCTCACAGCCTTGCCTACGACCAATGACCAGTCGAATGACGGAAACAGATTATTACGCCCAGGAAGAACCACCTACCCAGGCAAGAGCGGCAACTACGCTCCCCCCACAGCAGAGGGCAAAAGATTGGCTAGCCGGAGTAGCGGGAGAAACAGATGACATAAAAGACCTCATCCTCCAAGAAATGTGGGGAAAGGAGGGTTTTCAGAACGCCTGAACCCATTGGCCTGGGTGAGGGCGGTTAATTGTAACTCTGTAATCATGACTCGCTACCGTTCGCTTCGAATTCCAGTATCGATTCGCACAAGTTACGCTATGGCCGACATTAAGGCTCTCGTAGATTTGGGAGCCACTGACAACTTCATACGACCCTCCTTCGCCAAAAGGATGGGTCTTGGACTACAACAACTAGAACACCCCCGGAAGATATGGAACATAGATAATACCGAGAATAAGGCGGGCAGTATCACCCAGTACATCAACCTCAAAGTACAAACTAATCAGAAGCACCAGAAACTACGCTTCCTGGTCACGGACATTGGAAGTGAAGACCTAGTGCTAGGATATCCCTGGTTGGCTACCTACAAACCTACAATCAACTGGAGATACACCACCATTCACGAGAAAATGCTCCCAGTGGTAGTCCGCTCTATAAACCCCACCATGGAATACCACGTCATCGGCGCCCTCAGAACAGAAGACAAACAGGAGATAGTGGACGAATTGACCGACGAACGCCAGATACGTACCACCGCAACCGAACTAGCAATCGAAGCTAAACAATTTCATGACAAGGTGGAACTCCCGACTACGTACCAAAAGTTCGCAAAACTCTTCAACGAAGAAGCATCCTACCGATTCCCGCCTTCCCGACCATGGGATCACGCCATTGAATTCAAAGAGGGAACCCCACTAGCCATTGACTGCAAAGTTTACCCTATGATGCAAGAAGAAGACGGCAAATTAAAAGAGTTCCTCGACGAGCACCTAAAAAGGGGTACATTCGACCATCCAAATCCCCCTACGCCTCCTCATTCTTCTTCATCAAAAAGAAAGATGGAAAACTCCGACCGGTACAAGACTACAGGAAGATCAACGCCATCACCATTCGCAACCAATACCCCTTACCTCTTATATCGGATCTAATTACGGACTTAAGCCAAGCACACACCTACACAAAACTCGACGTCCGATGGGGGTACAACAATATCCGTATCAAAGAAGGCGACGAGCACAAAGCCGCCTTCAAAACACGGTACGGCCTCTTTGAACCCACAGTCATGTATTTCAGACTCACCAACTCACCGGCCACATTCCAAACAATGATGAACACCATATACCGAGACACCATCGCCAAACACAAGCAAAAGGGAACGGCCATCCAAGTATACATGGACAACATCGGTATCGCAACCAAGAGTCCGGCGGGTCAAAAAGAACATGAGGAAGCAGTCAACGACGTACTCCAAGTAGCCATGGAACACGATCTGTACTTCAAGCTTGAGAAATGCCTCTTCAACAAGCCGTGAATGGATTACCTGGGGGTAATCCTTGAAAAGGGGGTAACACGCATGGACCCGGTAAAAATTTCTGGCATCAAGGACTGGCCAACACCCACGAAGGTCCGTGACGTACGCTCCTTTCTAGGCTTCTGTAATTTTTACCGACTGTTCATTTGTGGCTTTGCCACACACATGAAACCCCTCAACAAACTCACGAGGAAGGAGACGGAATGGAAATGGACAGACGAAGAAAACCAAGCCTTCCAAAAACTTAAAGCCCTAGTCACCGAAGAACCCATACTCACCCACCCAAAACTCGATGATCCATTTGAACTCGAAGTGGACGCCTCAGGATTCGCCACAGGTGCAGTCCTACTTCAAAAGAAAGAAGACGGCAAACGACACCCAATTGGTTATTACTCGGCCACACTCAATGAAGCAGAGCACAACTACGACATATACGACCTGGAGCTCCTCGCAATAGTCAAGGCACTCAGACATTGGAGACCACTGTTGGCAGGATCACCACATAAAATCAAAATCTACTCCGACCACATGAACCTCCAATACTGGAAACTGCCACAGAAGATAAGTCGGAGAATCGCCAGGGAAGTACTTGAACTTATGGAATACAACTTCGAGATTCACCACATCCCAGGAAAGAAGAACGGTCGCGCCGATGCACTGTCAAGGCGACCAGACTACGACCAGGGAGAACGAGACAACGAAAATGTGGTAGTACTACCAGAAGATATATTTGTAAGGACAACGACCGTACAAGCGATGCAAGACCCGAAGCAAACAGAAATCACCCTACGATATTGGGTAGACCCCCAACAACTAAAGCTTGTCAACGGAGCATGGTACCGACAGGGAAAGTACGTAATCACTGGATCGCTTGACGAAAAACGGAAACTCATCGCCCTACACCACGACCCACCGGTACATGGACACCCCGGAATTGCACGAACCACAAGACTGGTGGAACGAAGATACTGGTGGCCGGAACTAAAACTCGACGTCCAGAACTATGTACAAGGATGCGCCGAATGTCAGCGACACAAGGTCAATACACAACCCACGAGGGCCCCACTGGTACCTATCACCCCAAAAGAAGACGCGCTCCCGTTTGAAACTATCGCACTCGATTTCATCACCAAACTTCCTGTATCACAAGGATACGATGCCATCCTGACGGTAACCGACCACGACTGCAGCAAAGCCTCAGTATTTATCCCCTGCAATGAAGAAATCACAGTGGAAGAAACCACCGGACTCTACGTAACCCACGTGTTCAAACGATTCGGACTACCGTCCAAGATCATCAGTGATCGAGATCCCCGCTTCACATCAAAGTTCACACGAGAATTGTGTCAAATACTGGGAATTCAGCAGAATATTTCCACGGCATACCATCCCAGGACTGATGGGCAGTCAGAATGCACCAATCAATGGTTAGAACAGTATCTTTGCTTCTGGACCAATGAGCGTCAAGATAACTGGGCGGCATTTCTACCCATAGCGGAATTTGCGCACAACAACTGGCCCCACGAAGCCACAAGGAAGTCCCCATTCTCACTCCTCATGGGATATGACCCGCGCACTGATTGGCTCGATAAGCCATCCCCAATCCCACAGATCACCACGAGACTTGAGCAATTCCGAGAAGCACAGAAAGAGGCCCAAGATCTCATCAAAAAGGCACAATCCATGTGGATCAAACACCGGGACACTCCAAAGTTTCAAGTAGGAGATTATGTCTGGCTAGAAGGGCGCCATCTACGAACAAATCAACCAACCCCCAAACTCGCCGCAAGGCGACATGGACCTTTCAAAATCACACGAGTTTTATCACCGGTCAACTACCAGTTGGAACTCCCCACGCAGTGGGCCATACACCCCGTGTTTCACATTGACCTTCTCACGCCTTATCGCGAAACGCTCATGCACGGAGAAAATTTCCAGCGCCCACAACCGGATCTAGTGGAAGGGGAAGAGGAATACGAAGTCGAGAAGGTTCTGGATCACTGGCACTTCGGCAAGAGGCAGCGTTTACAATACCTGATCAAATGGAAGGGATACCCCGACTCGGAGAATCAGTGGGTCGACAAAGACGACGTATTCGCCGAGGAAGCCATAGCTGAGTACAAATCGTTAAACCCCCGACTCACTAGCAGCTTAAAAGCAGGGAGAACCGATCGACAATCCCTATCCCCCTCTCACCATCGCCACACTGGATTCCTCCTCGCTTCCATACTCTCAACCATGTCCATTCCCTCTTCCGCCGAGGCCATTGCTCGAGTTGCCAGAAACGCGGGCCCCCTCACCTACCAAGAAGTCGTCGAAGCCCTCCAGTCCACCATCCCAGCCTCCTACAACAACGACACCAGCAACCCCGCCACTTGGTGGATCCTCTCTCAAGACGGCCAGCGGATCAATGAGGTCCCTTTCACAACGGCCGAAGTCGATAGGCTTCGTGCAGCTCTCCCGGAGCTTGAGCATTCCCCATCTTGACCTGTCCCAGTACGAGTCGAGTATCGAACCGAGGAAGAAGCCCAAGACCCCGGCAACGATCAACTGGGAACGATGGCAAGAGCAGCAGTGGAGGCAGATAGCGGAGGACTGGCAGCAGGAGCAGCTGAGGAAGGCAGCCAAGCGATGGCGAGAAGCCCTTCGGAGGTGATGAGAATGGACGTGGGAGAGGAAGGAGTGACAAGAGGCGAGGAGACTATCCTCAAGCAAGTCAGAGGAAGCTTAGCGGATAACTACCCAGCTGAGCACCCTCTCATCTCCACCGCCACAGACACTGACGACCCCGCCGAAACCCCTTACACATGCAACACTCGAGGGCACCCCCTGTACCGAGGCGGCGTGCGCGCCGACGCACCCCCTCCATTCCCTCTATTTCGACTACGACACGCCACCATGGGACCGCCCCCTCATGGATACCGCAACAACCGTGGGGAGGACTTCGTCCACTACCCCATCACTGACGGACAAGGACGTACGCGCCAAGTCACGTATGTTCAAGTCATCATGGGCTCAGACCCCATCGTGCTGGGGCTCATCGAGGATAGCGAGAAGGTCTACTCGCAGCCTCTCTACGCTGAGCCCCACGTTAAGGCCACCGGTAAGGAGCAGTACCCACAAGAGGACATGCACCTCTTCGCCGGCGGTTACCATGACCGCCCGCGCCTCGATCACACCATCGGCAAGCTCCACGACATCAGTCTTTGGGCGGAGGTCCACTGCTACCAGGCCTATGCGTACGAGGCCGAGAGGATGGAGCAAAGGCTCCATCAACTCGCTGCCGCACTCGGAGGGGTCAAGGCGGAGTTGGGCTGAAGTAAGTTCCGATTGGAGATGGCTAACACATTGGAGAGGATCGAGGAAGTACAAGACGGTTGGATGTCGGGACTGCACCTTCGCCGGCGTCGTGGGCGCCGCAGCTGAAAAGGGGGTGATGTCGCGGTCGGACTTCAGGGACTTATGATACGGTAAATGAAGTGGGACTCTTACTATACAGTTGTGGCTACGGTAGTAAGTAGGAATTAGTCATGGACTGAGTCATCATATGTCGTACTAGCATGTGATAGCTGGTATGACTCATTCCTAGTACAGCGGTAGTAGGGTTCGAGCTACTTACGCTAGAGGACATTACTTCTGAGAGGAGCTTTAAAGCTACCTCTGTAACATGTATAAATAGTGGGGCGTGAAGACCAAGATATGCCATCTTGGTCTTCTTCTAATACCACTTGTCTTCTACTTGTTCATACTCTTTAGGCCTTCGTGCCTTTCTAAGCTCTCACTCCTCATATTCCTGACCTTCGTGTCTAGGACGCTGGCACTCTCAAGTCGTCAACTCGGAGTTGCCTTTATACTACTCGGACGAATACTGTGGATCGCTTTGGTCGTATTCTACAGACTTACCGAGACTCTAAAGGAGTCTCTCCAATCTGCTAAGTCGTGAACGCCATTCTACGAGTTCAAGTCGGACTAATGCCATGGTAGCATTACAATCAACCTGAATTTCTGATAGATGTGGATCCTATCCATGATCTTTTTTCTCCAAATCTAAACCAACCCAACATCATTAACCAGCTTCTCGAAGGTTTCTCTTGGTAGGGACTTAGTGAGTCCATCTGCTACCATGTCCTTCATAGGGGTGCGTATTAGGTCTATGACCTTATTTTCTACATACTCCCTTACAGCATGGTGTTTGATGGGGATGTGTTTGGACTGTCTCCCTGTGACTGGATTTAGGGCTAAGTCTACAGCACCCTTATTGTCACAGTGTAGAGGTATGGGGGAGGAGACCTCGTATGTAACGTTACCACAGGAACGTGATGTGCGACGTGCACGTCACTAAGTCGCTCAGGCCGAGGTAACGGGACGTGAGTTGGTCTGTTAGGACCGAGTTCGATGATGAATAAGCACCACACAGTCTCCTCAGACACGTAGGTGATAGTCGGGGGTTCTGGGGTTCAAGCGAAAAAGCAAACCAAAGTCGTGCTCAAGCGAAACAGCGAGCGAAAGTCGTTCGTGGATTGACACCAATGTGGTTTTACACAAGAAGTCAAGTCTACCGTACAAGCTAGGTAGCGTGTGACTTATATACTAATACAAGATGTTTGTACGCAACAAACATATGGCGCAATACGTGGAGTCCTAAGCGAAAGTAGAACAAAGGCAGGACTATAGTAGGAAACGTGGCGATTGCGTGGAGTCATGTGGGAGTCAGCTGAGACCGGAGTGCCGTGAACTTCGATATACAGGGAAAGGGGCATGAGGGCGTATCGTGCGGCGAAGAGATCATGGGAAACGGTTGGGCGCGTGATGAGTTATGGGTGAAACAAGATGGGATATGGGAGTAAGAAGCAAAGAACGGAAGCGTCCAAGGCAAAAGGGAAGGAGAATTGTAACATTACCCCCCCGTCAGACCTGAAGTCGCCACGACTTCAGTCACTGCCAACGTAGTCGTACACATCAGCACTAGGGTCGTTAGTCTCGTCATCCCAGTCGTCTACTGGGCACACATGTTGCCGCAGGAACAAATACCTGCCTCGCTCTCCACACCGCCTACACGCCTCGTACTGCGGGCATTCGATCTCGTCGTGCCGCGCATCGAACCTTAGGCACTTCCCGCACCAGCGAGGACGCTCCGAGGGTTCCTCAAACGCCGGAGTGATGGGCACGAGGCGATGGATGAGGCAGTTTTCCGAGGCGTGAGCCCGACTTGCACACCAGACGCAGACACCAGTCGGCGGTCGGTTGGGACAGTCCCCCATCTTGTGCCCACGTTTCTTGCACAAGTAACACTTGCGCCGCTTCTGAGTTCGACTGGGCCCATCCACAAGACGCGGCATCTCAAGGGGCCCTCTGGAGCGTGGCACGAGCGGGAGTTCAGGGAAGTAGTGGCGGGGGCATACGGGGCGTGTGGTGAGCTCAACGAATTTGTCGGTGATGAGGGGGATGGCGCCCACGTACTGCATACGCTTCGTGATGCCCTGCAGTTTGGCGTCTAAGTGAAACTGGTCACGCACGGCCTCCTGCTCGAGTCGACGGAGGTCCGCCCTGCGTGCGTCCAGGGCAATTTTATCTCCGAGGCATTGCCGCAATCTCGCGACCTCCGCTGATAGGTGGGGGTTTTTGAGCTCGCTTAACACCTCGTTGATAGTGACCGTGCGCGGATCTTGCGGGCTGAATACAGCGAGTTGGTGGGGCGAGATAGTGGGGTGCATAGCGGTAGGGCGTGGCGTGGACAAGTAGACTTCCTGGCAGTAACACGGCTTTCCCCTTCCCTGGGTTCCGATAACCTCTCGATAGTCCCGGTGATAGTAAACATACTTCGCCAGGACTTTCGTGGTATCGTCTTCCAATGGGATCATCAGGGGAAAGAAGAACGGGGTGTCAGGGGCATTAAGGAAAAAGGGAAGTCCGGGATCGTCAGACTCCTCGTCATCCCCTTCGTCAACCGGTTCCTCGTCATCGTCTAATGACGCTAACCGGGGGTCCGGCCGTAGCTGACGAGGGGGTGCCACTGGAGTCAGCGAGTAGGGATGGGGGAGCTCAGATGCTAGTCATGACATGGGGACGACAGGCGTGATACCAGGGGGTGCCTCCAAAAGGGGGGCTACTGCGGGTTCGAGTGGAGGAGGGGATGATGGTGGAGGTGTTGGGCTCGTGGGGGAGACGTTGAGTGCTAGGGCAAGGACCGGAGTCGGTGGTCGTGTAGTGAGAGCGGAGTAGGGCGTTCGGGATACGAAGGGGGTTGGAATTCCTTCCGATTGTGATGGGACTGTGAGTCGTTCAAGGATGAGAGTGGACGGGGGACGGGGTCGGTCGGTGGCCAGGGCCATGTCATAAGAGATGGGGGTTGTCATGATGTGTCGGGATGAAGTTTTCGTCCCTCGTTCGTCCAGCTCTTTATAACTTTCGTCCTGCTCCATCAGCCGTGGGGTTGCGGCGATAGAAGTCGGTGATTGCGTTTGGCGCGTGTTTAACGTGGTCAGCTGGCTCCCACGTGCTGTTGCTCATGGGAAAGCCTTTCCACTTAACTAGGAATTGCAGTTTGCGCCCTCGCCCATGGAGTCGCGACCCCATGATCTGCTCCACTTCGAATTCTTCTTCTCCATCCACGAGGTCAGGGGGAGGGCGTGAGAAGCTCTCCCCATGCAGCTCTGTCTCCTTATATGGTGTGAGTAGGTTCGCATGGAACACCGGGTGTATTTTCCATGTGGCCGGTAGCTCCAACTCGTACGTCACTTCCGATAAGGCCTTCTTAATTCGGAAGGGGCCATGGCGTTTGAGGGCTAGCTTTGCAGTGGGGTAGAAGGTTTTCAAATTCGTTCCTTCTAGCCAGACCTGGGCTCCTTCGGTGTAGGGGATAAAGCGGCTTCTTCCCTTCTTTGCCATAAGTCCTTGCGCGTGCTTGATGCAATCTTGCGCGTGTTGCCACCTCGTGGTCATCTCGTCTAGGTGTTGGTCAACCGATGGTACAGGGGTGGGTTTTGAAACCCAAGTGGTTCGTGGTTCCCATCCCATAATGAGTGAGAATGGGGAGTGCTTCGTAGTGGCATTCAGCCAAGAATTGTGCGCAAATTGTGCTACTGGGAGCGCTTCCGCCCAGTTATCCTGTTGCACATTGCTCCAGTGGCACAGATATTGTTCCAGCCATTGGTTGGTGCGTTCCGATTGGCCGTCTGTTTGGGGGTGATATGCGGATGAGATGTTTTGTCATATTCCGAGCGTGCTGCACAATCCTTTCATGAATGCGGACGTAAATCGTGGGTCTCAGTCTGTGATAAGTTTGTGTGGTATCCCGTAGTGTGGGTAGACGTGTTGGAGGTATAGTCGAGCTACTCCCTCGGCGGTGATAGTTTTGTGGCAGGGTATGAAGATCGCCGCTTTTGAACAGTCATGGTCGATGATCGTGAGGATGGAGTCAAATCCTTGAGACGGGGGTAGTTTGGTGATGAAATCCATAGAAATGACTTCAAATGGTTCTGCCTCCGGGTCGGTGGATATGGGGAATAAGTGGGGTTTTTGTCAGTGGGGATTGATTTTGTTGGCCTGACATACAGCACATCCTTTGACATACTCTTCGACATCTTCTCGTATAGTGGGCCACCAGTAGTCGCGTTGTACTAGTTCGCGTGTGTTGGCAATTCCAGGGTGGCCCATACTTGGAGAGTCGTGAAAGAGAGTAATTACCCCCCGCTTAAGATCGTTGTCCCCGACAACGACTAACGCGTCATCTTTCCACCACAGCCCATCGTGCTGCTTGAGGTTATGGTGTTCGGCCCATTGTGCCGCTTCCTCTTTGCCAGCGTTCTGAGCCACCCGGGACCAAATATCCATATCACATATTGACATTTGGGTGGCTCGAATGAACCTTTCTGCTGGTAGGACGACGACGTCGGTGTTGTCTCCTTCGCCAGACTCGTAGTCCGACCGCCTGGACAGGGCGTCTGCGCGTGCATTCTTCGTTCCAGCTACGTGTCTCAGAATAAAATCGTATTCTGATAACTCTAGGAATTCGTGCGCGATCCTTCGATTGATCTTTTGGGGTTCTTTCCAATATTGGAGGTTGGCGTGGTCGGTGTGGATAATGATTTTATGGGGGGATCCTACAAGGTATGTTCTCCATGCTCGTAGTGCTTTAACCACGGCTAGTAACTCCCGGTCGTAGATGTCGTAGTTTTGTTCTGTTTCTGTAAATGATTCAGAGTGGAAAGCTACGGGGTGGAACTTTTTGTCGGGGCCTAGCTGATTTAGCACTGCTCCGACCGCGACATTTGACGCGTCAACCTCTAATTCGAATGGTTTGGTGAGGTCTGGGAATAGGAGTACTGGTTCTTCGCATATGCACTTTTTGATGTCTTCAAAGGCGTTCTGCTGTGTGTCACCCCAGTGCCATTGGGTCTCCTTCTTTGTTAGGTCATGAAGAGGTCGGGCAAGCTGAGAGAACCCTCGTATGAATCTCCGGTAGAAGTTGCAGAACCCTAAGAATGCGCGAACTTCTTTGAGACTTTTCGGAGGTCGCCATTCCTGGATTCCTCGGACTTTGACGGGGTCCATCCGTAACCGCCCGTGGCCAATAATGAGGCCCAAGTACTCTGTCTCGTAGACTTCGAACTCGCACTTCTCTGGTTTCATGTAGAGATCATGTTCTTCGCAAAGTCGTAGTACTTCATGGAGGACTTTCCGATGATGTTGCTTGTCGTCTGTGGTGGTGATAAGGATGTCGTCCATGTAGATAACAACCTCGTTTGTCAGGATGAGGTCGCGGAATATGGTATCCATCATTGTTTGGAAGGTAGATGGGGAGTTGGTGAGGCCGAAGAACATGACGCGTGGTTCAAACAATCCTTGGTTGGTTTTGAACGCCGCTTTCCATTCGTCTCCTTCCTGAATGCGGACGTTATTGTACCCCCATCGGATGTCTAGTTTCGAGTACAGCCGCGCGCTCCTAATACGATCGACGAGTTCGGGAATAAGGGGAAGGGGGTAGTGGTTTCTTATGGTGAGTTCGTTGAGACGTCGATAGTCTTGTACCGGGCGCAATTTTCCATCCTTTTTCTTGATAAAGAAGAAGGGTGATGCGTAGGCGGATTTTGAAGGGCGGATGTATCCCTTCTCGAGTTGTTCGTTTAGGAAAGCCGTAAGTGCTTCTCCTTCGCTGGCAGTAAGTGGGTACACTTTGCAGTCGAGTGCAGTAGGTGCATTGGGAAGTAGTTCGATAGCATGGTCCCACACACGAGATGGGGGGAATCGGTGTGACGCCTCTTCACTGAACACCTTGCGATGTGCCCAATATTCTGGAGGAACCATTTCCTCGAATGTTCGGGTTTGTTTCTTAGCCGCTTCCTGTTGGGCAAGTTCTGATGCGGTGGTTGTCTTTCGCAGGAAGGTGATATTTGGCTCTGATTCTTCGTTCACAACCTGCTCCCACACCTCCTCATCGAGCTCATATGCCTGTAAGGCTTTGATAGCAGCCTCCAATGGCATGGCGTCGCTCTGAAGGTTCAGGCTGGAGATTACGACTGGTTGGAAGTTTTTGTTCAGCGTGGTGTTTCTCCACTCTATCTCAGGCTCGAAGGCCGAGAACCAGGGGTAGCCCAGGATTGCTTCGTCCTTTCCTAGATTGGTTACCAGGAAACGAAGCGTCTTCGTGCGCTCACCCGTCCGCACCGCCAAATCGGTGTATTGGGTTATTGCGCCGTCTCGATTGTATGTTCTGTCAACGTTCCATATGGTGATGGGGGCGGAGACGGGTCGTGTTCCAAGATGCGTTCGTTTGAGCAATTCCGCACAAATAAAGTTGTCGGTTGCTCCAGAGTCCAATAGGACCTGTCGTTTGGCCGTCGCGTTTGCAGATTTGAAAAGAACTGGGATTCGCATGGATCGATATCTGCTATAATACACGTGTAACGCCTTTGCCCAGGCCGACGGGTTTAGGCGTTCGGAAAATCCTTTCCTCCAAAAAGCTTTTCCACCAAGAGGTCCCACACTTCTTTAGGTTGAGCGGCCAGCGCTGCGATCTGAGTGTCAGCCGCTTCATCATTCGACAGTACGCGGTTTGCTGATATGGCGACTCGAGTAACGTGTAACGTCTACCACGGACGTTTGCCTGACTTAGGCACTATTGTAATGTGGGTTCCCTCGGGGATGAAACCTGTGTATATCCGATAGCGGGAAGACTGCGGGATGGGGTTGGTACGTGCCGGTGGAGTCTCTATACGTATAGAGAGTCTCTTCTATCGGAACTCCTGCTGGTGGACTTGGGACGGTGTGGACGTATTCCCACTGGAGGTTGTCAACAATGTAATAGCAATGGGTCGGACGGGCGGTTCTGGCGTTGAGATACTCGAAGACGAGGTGGCACGTGGTTCCAGGCGGATAGGGCACGATTGGCGAATCTACCATTCACGGTGGAAGATGGAGATAAGGTCATGGGGATCCCTCTTGGTCTCAAAGGGATATGCCGGAGCTAGTTCACTTAAAGGCGACTGCGAGCCCTTAGCACAGTAGACGAGTTAGACGGTGGTATTCGAAGAAGACCAAGATGGGGATCCTGGTCCGTACTACTGCGAGTTTAAATACAAGTAAGGGAACTAGTTCTAGCTCCGCTCGAACTCGTAAGTAACCAATAGCGTAAGTAGCGTATCCTAATAATAGAATGCGCAGTCGTTATCGTAACTCGAAACACGTACAACAATAGGAGCATCAGTCAGCAAGCCTAATCACAATCTCGTACAACAATAGCAGGCATCAGTCATCCAAACACGAGGCGACATGATCCGAAGTCCATGACACATTACTCCTGACATACCAAGTCATCGCGAATACGTCAGGGTTCACAACCGGGCCGGACAGTCCGAGGCGAAACGTAACATCACCCCCTTTTCAGCGTCAAGCCCCAGCTTGACCACGCATGATGGCAAGCGGGTTCGTGCCTACTTCGCGAAGGGCCTTGATGCGGGCGATCTCTTCGGCATCCTGCTCCGCCTTGGGTCCTCGATGGAGCGAGGCCCGAACGTTCTCGATGCGGTCCACCACGTGCGCTCGCTGAAGTCTGGCGACACACCTGTTGCGTTCGATCTCTATACGTTCCAACTTCATCTGCTCCGCCGCTAGTCGGTGCTGCTGTGCTCGCCATCCCAACGTCATGCAGCGATAGCGATGGATCTCGGCCATGAGGGTCGCATCCTTCATATGAAGGAGCGCTTGGTCGACCGAGTCGACTAATCCCACGTCGGAGAGCAGGAACGTGAGATCATCGTCGGTGTAAGTGGGGGAAGAGGACTGCTCGTCGTAATAGGGGACCGCGTGAACGGGCTTCCCGTACTGTTGGTTGCATCTGGCTCTGAAGGCCAGGACGAAGGGGTCGGCGGTGAGGATGAGCTGAGTACACCGGGCCGGCCAAAGACGTTCCTGAGCGTCGCGAATCTGAAAGGGAATGTAATGGACTCCCCTGTTGAACTGGTACCCCCTGGGAGGGGGTGTCTCCGCACGACTCTCGGTCTCCTGCATAGGTTCCTCTTCTGAATCGCGGCGAAGCGCGGATGGATGCGGCGCCGGTAGTGTGATAGCTTCCCCGGTGGGTCCGCAAAGCGGGGGGGTTTCCGAGTGTGTCGTGGTGAGATGGGTGGCGTAACGTAAATACTGATGTGCCTCGAGGCGCTCCGCCGGGTCGTACGGGTCTCCGCCCTTGTCGGGTCCCGGGGGGGAGGTTGGTCGACTGGGAACATACCCTTGCTGTTCGTCGCCCTCTGGGGTGGGCGCTCTGGTTGGGACGTACTGGGAGGCGAGTCGACTGGGCTGGTTGGTCTCGGAATAAACAGTGGGGGTCGGCGAAGGAACTGGGGATGGCCCGGGGGAAGGAGGACGACTTCCTCGTTGGTGAAGGGCGAGGGTAGACGACAGGGGTGACGATGGCGCGGATGGTACTCGGTAAGGTGTGGATAGTTTGTCGTTGACGACATAGCGGAAGTTGATAGGGGACTGAGAGCGCATTAGCAGTGGAGATGGGAGAAGGGGATGGGGACGTCTCTTGGGATTTCCCTGTGCTTATATGTGCTTCTTGAGCGGGGTTGGAATTTTTAAATTCCCGAATCGCGTCATCTGCGAATATGTCATTCTTATCGACCCACTGGTTGTCCGAGTCGGGGTATCCCTTCCATTTGACCAAATATTGCAGTTTGCGACTTCTGCCGAATCGCCGAGAGTCTAGAATTTTCTCGACTTCGTATTCTTCCTCTCCGCCTATCAGATCTGGCGGTGGGCGCTGATAATTGGGCCCGTGCGTGGGTGTCTCGCGATAAGGCATCAGGAGGTCCACATGGAACACTGGGTGGATCTGCCACTGCGTGGGAAGTTCTAAACGATAGTTGACTGCGGACATCACCTGAGCGATCTTAAATGGTCCGTGGTGTCTTGCCGCTAGTTTTGCCGTTGGCTGATGGGTACGTAAGTGGCGTCCTTCTAACCATACTTGATCTCCTATTTGGAACTTGGGCGTATCTTTGGCCTTGATCCACCCCTGCTGCGCTTTGATCATCAGTGACTGTGCGCACTGGCGGAGTTCCTTGAACTGTTTGACCCTGAGCGCCACTTGTGGAATTGGCGATGGCCTATCGGTCCAATCAGCACGTGGGTTGTACCCCATGAGGAGCTGAAACGGGGATTCTTTAGTGGTTTCGCTGGGCCAGTTATTATGCGTGAACTCAGCCATGGGAAGGTAATGGATCCAATCGTCTTGTCGCTCGTTGACCCAGAATCGTAGATATTGTTCCAGCCATTGATTGGTGCGTTCTGATTGTCCGTCTGTTCGGGGGTGATAGGCTGTGGAGATGTTCTGTTCGATGCCTAGAATTTTGCACAACTCGCGTGTGAACTTTGATGCAAATCGGGGGTCCCTATCGCTGATGATCTTTCCGGGTAGGCCGAATCTGGGGAACACGTGTTTGACGTATAGTGCGGCTGTACCTTCGGCCGATATTTCTTCTTGGCATGGGATGAACAGGGACATTTTCGTGCAGTCATGATCCGTTATCGTGAGGATCGTATCGCAGTTCTGTGCTTCTGGAAGTTTAGTAATGAAGTCAAGTGCGATGGTTTCAAAGGGCATAGCTTCGGGTTTTGGGAATATTGGGCGCAGCGGCGCTTTGATCGCCCTGGTATTGACCTTGATCCTTTGGCAGTCGGCGCATCCTTTGACGTAGTCTGTGACTTCGTTCCTGAGCCCTGGCCACCAGTAGTATCGTTCTATGAGTTTGATGGTTCGGCTAATTCCTGGGTGTCCGTATACCGGGGGGTCGTGATGGTTTTTGACAAGCTCTCGTTTCTCAAGGAGTCCTCCCGTTACTACTCGTCGTCCATCTTTGTACCAGGTGCCTTCAATCCTCTTTAGTCCGTGTGGATCTATCCAGGGGCGGAGTTTGTCGTCGTCTTGAGTGTATACCGGGTTGGTTTTCTCCATTTCTTGTACCGATATGGTGGCATTGATTCGGAGAGGGTCTTCCGTTGTGTCTATTGCTGCGGCCCTGACGAAGATGTCATCGGGTAGCACCGTGACTTGGTCGTTATCTCCTTCTCCTTGGTCGTAGTCTGGGCGTCTAGATAGGGCGTCGGCTCGTCCGTTTGCCGTTCCTTTAATGTGGTGAATCTCGATGTCATACTCGGAGAGTTCTAGTACTTCCCGTGCTACTCGGCGACTTATCTTCTGTGGGGAGCGCCAATATTGGAGGTTCATGTGGTCTGAGAATACTTTGATCTTATGCGGTGATCCTGCTAGGTAGTGGCGCCAATTTCGAAGTGCTTTCACGATTGCCAGGAGTTCCAGGTCATAGATGTCGTAGTTCCGTTCCACTGTGCTGAGTGTGTTTGAGTAGTATGCAATGGGATGTCTTTTGCCGTCTTCTTTGCGTTGGAGGAGTACTGCTCCTACTGCAAATCCGGAGGCGTCTACTTCTAGCTCAAATTGGTCTTCTAGTTTGGCATGTGCGAGAACCGGTTCTTCCGTGACTAGCTTCTTGATTTTGTCGAACGCTTCTTGTTCCGTAGCCGTCCATGTCCATTCCGTGTCTTTTCGCGTGAGTTTGTTGAGGGGGCGGGCGTGCGTGGCAAAGTTTCGGATGAAAGCGCGGTAAAAGTTGCAGAAGCCTAGGAACGATCGCACCTGTTTAACGTTTTTGGGGTTTGGCCAGTCTTTGATGCCAGAAATTTTGACGGGGTCCATGCGTGTCACCCCCTTTTCAATGATTACCCCCAGGTAATCGATGCTTGGCGCGTGGAAGATGCACTTTTCCGGTTTGAGGAATAGGTCGTTTTCTTCTAGTAAGTCCAGGATGTCGTGTACCGCGTCGATGTGTGCTTGTTCCGTGGATCGGGTTGCTATGCCTATGTCGTCCATGTATACCCTGATGATCGTACCCTTCGCTTCGTGATATGCGATAAGGTCCTTGCAGATTTCGTTCATCATAGTTTGGAAGGTCGCCGGAGAGTTGGTTAGCCCGAAGAACATTACCGTTGGTTCGAAAAGTCCGTATTTCGTTTTGAACGCAGCCTTTTCCTGGTCCCCTTCTTTGATCCTTACGTTGTTGTAGCCCCAGCGAATGTCCAGTTTGGTGAATATGAACGCTCCGCTCAGGTCTGCTATGAGTTCCGGGATGAGCGGGAGGGGGTACTGATTGCGTATAGTCCAGTTGTTGATGTTCCGGTAGTCCTGTACGGGGCGTAGCTTTCCGTCCTTCTTTTTGATGAAGAAAAAGGATGATGCGTACGGGGATTTAGAGGGTCTGATGTACCCTTTGGCCAGTTGTTCGTCGATCCATTCCTTGAGCGCTTTGTCTTCCGTTTGACTCATTGGGTAGATCTTGCAGTCGATCGTGTCCGGTGCGTTTGGTTTGAAGTCGATTGCGTGATCCCAGGGTTTTGACAGCGGGAAGCGGTTTGATTCTTCTTCGCTGAAGATTTTGACGTGTCGTTGGTATTCTTCTGGGACCGCTTTCTTTTCCGTATACTGCTTGGCTTCTATAGCCATTTCGGTCGACATTGTTGCGCGCAGACGCGTATCTTCAAGGTCGCATTCTCGTCGTAGCTGTTCTTCGATCTTTTGTTTGTTGGGGAGTAGTAGCTTTTCGAGTACGAGTCGTGCTATGACCGGATCTATTCGTGGTCTTGTAGGGTTGATGGTGCGGAGGACGACTGGGTACTCAGCTTCATTAAGCGTAGCCGTTGCCCATTGGATATCGGGTTGGAAGGTCGCCAACCATGGGTATCCTAGTATTATGTCTTCTCCTCCTACGTCGGTCACCAGGAATCGCATTTCTTTGGCAACTCCTTTGGTTTGCACTTCTAGATCCACGCAATGGGTAATCTTGCCCCCTTTGTTATGCGTGCCGTCGATATTCCAGATCTTTCGATGACGGTCGAGTTCTTTGAGGCCTAGCCTCATTCTTTTGACAAAGTCCGGATGTATGAAGTTGTTAGTGGCTCCGGAGTCCACTAGTGCTCGTTTGTCGGCCATGGCGTAACTTGCGCGCAATGAAACTGGAACATGCATAGATTGATAGCGCGTTATGAACACAGAATTACACCGTAATGCCCTCACCCAGGCCGTTGGGTTTAGGCGCTTTGAAAATCCTCTCGCCCCAATAGGTCCCGAACTACCAAATCCCTGGCTTCATCGTCAAGGTTTCGTACTCCGTTTATCCAGCTGGTCGCCCGTTCTTGTGGCGTATCAGTGGTGGCGCGGGCGCCGCGGCTACTGCCGCCGTCATCTTCGAATTGGATCAGAGGTTCGTCTTGGACACTCTGGATTTCTTCTATGAATGCCCCTCTTCCTTGGCGGGGTTGCCAGTTCGCGTTGGTGCGCGGTTTACGGGGTTGGCGGCAATCACGGGACATGTGTCCGAGCTTTCCACAGTTGTAGCAGTTGATGTTCTTCATATCTACAACTCCTTTTCCTTGGGAGCGTCCCCTTGTGACGTGTACGGGGGTCGAGCGTAGTCGATCTCTTCAGAGCCTGCGAGTCGAGCGCGGACCCTTCCGGGAGTGGTGTCCATGGCGTCCGGGTGGTTCCGGAATGCCTGCCATCCCTGGCGCTGCTGTTGGGGACGATTTGGGGCGCTGAAAGTTCTGAGGGAAGTGTTGCCCGGCTTACCGGGTCCTGGGGGTTTACGTCCCCCCAAACGTGTTTGCAAATGCATCCACTTTCGTTGTTGTTCGAGTGCGGCCGTCTTCCATTGAGCGTACGTATTTGGGCTGTGGAAGTTGTATGCGTTCTTGTAGAGCTCTACTGGGAGTCCCCCGGTAAATTTGTCGAGGACTAGAGAGTCGTCGAAGCGATATCCTGCTTCTCTAACCGCTTTCTCGAACTTGGCGACGTAAGAGTCAATATCTTGTCCTTCCATCCGGAAGCCTTTCTGTAGTTCTTGTTGTGCTCTTTCCTTCTCGAGTGTGTCGGCGAATGTGTTGCGGAAGCCGAGTTCGATGGCTTCCCAGATCCACTTGTCGTAGGGCCCATGCTTGGCCTTGTATGCCTTGACCCATTTGGTGGTAGATAGGACCCATTCGTTAACGTGGTCCCCTTGGATGTAGGTGAGGAAAATTAGCGCTTTTCGATAGGGAAGGGTGAACGCAGGGTTGTCGTAGTTGGTTTCTACGAACAGTTCCCATTGAGTGAGAAACTGTTGAACTTTAGTGCGGTCTCCGGTGAACACGAGGGGTTCTTTGCCCATGAATTTCTCGGGCTTGGTTCCGCTTGACACGTTTGGTCCGGTGAAGAGAGGTCTTCCGGTGTCTCCCCCTCCATCGTCTCCTCCTCTGTGTCCTTCAGGTGGGGGTCCTCCGCCGCGACTGATACGCGCGGGTTCCTGGAACGTAGTTGGTTGTTCGGTGATTGTAGTGGTCATGTCTGTGGGGATGGACTCAGCTAGTAATCCCAGTTGTGCTTCTTCTTCTTCTGCTTGTGCTTCAAGAATGCGGATCTCTTCGGGGTTGCTTCCTAAGGATGGGGAAGGTGCGGGTGTCTTGGGAGTAGGGGAACGGACTGGTTCTTCTTCTTGTCCGTCGATAGGTCCCCACTGGTCTCGGGTAGTTGTTTCGCTTTGGCGAATGTCGAGGTGAAGGCCTGATCCTGCGGGTCTGATGACTTGTAATTTGCCGTGGAGTTCGTCCCACCGGATCTCTGTCCAACAGGTGTGGTCGAAGTTAAATTCTACCGGGATAAGTCCGGTTTTGCCGTCCTTGTATGTGTAAAGGACTACGTAGCCTGGGTCTCCTTGTTCTGTCTGCCAAAAGGCTCCTTTGAGATATTGTTTAGGGACGTTGCGTTCCCCTCTTCTGTCGATGTGGTACGGTCGGAATGGGATCCAAAGATCGCGGGTTGTTACTGCGGAAGCCACGTTGAAGGATCTTGGTCTTAATGTAACGTCTACCACGGACGTTTGCCTGACTTAGGCACTATTGTAACGTGGGTTCCCTCGGGGATGAAACCTGTGTATATCCGATAGCGGGAAGACTGCGGGATGGGGTTGGTACGTGCCGGTGGAGTCTCTATACGTATAGAGAGTCTCTTCTATCGGAACTCCTGCTGGTGGACTTGGGACGGTGTGGACGTATTCCCACTGGAGGTTGTCAACAATGTAATAGCAATGGGTCGGACGGGCGGTTCTGGCGTTGAGATACTCGAAGACGAGGTGGCACGTGGTTCCAGGCGGATAGGGCACGATTGGCGAATCTACCATTCACGGTGGAAGATGGAGATAAGGTCATGGGGATCCCTCTTGGTCTCAAAGGGATATGCCGGAGCTAGTTCACTTAAAGGCGACTGCGAGCCCTTAGCACAGTAGACGAGTTAGACGGTGGTATTCGAAGAAGACCAAGATGGGGATCCTGGTCCGTACTACTGCGAGTTTAAATACAAGTAAGGGAACTAGTTCTAGCTCCGCTCGAACTCGTAAGTAACCAATAGCGTAAGTAGCGTATCCTAATAATAGAATGCGCAGTCGTTATCGTAACTCGAAACACGTACAACAATAGGAGCATCAGTCAGCAAGCCTAATCACAATCTCGTACAACAATAGCAGGCATCAGTCATCCAAACACGAGGCGACATGATCCGAAGTCCATGACACATTACTCCTGACATACCAAGTCATCGCGAATACGTCAGGGTTCACAACCGGGCCGGACAGTCCGAGGCGAAACGTAACAAACGAGGGGGGGAGACGATATTGCGGGGGTAGTGGGGACGGGAGGAGGTGCTCCTCCGTCAGTTGTGGTTTGAGCAGTGCGAGTGCCTTTTTGTGGGCAATTACACGATACATGACCCTTTTCTCTGCATCGGAAACATCTCCCCTCCGTGACCATCCTTTGCTTCTCAGCGTCTGTGAGGGTAGCGCGGGCTCTAGTGCGGCTAATATCCATGGCGTTTGGGTCACGCGCCTTGTTAAGGGCTTGGACCCACTGGTCTCGGGTGTGACCTCCTCGTTTTTCATTTTGTCGGTTGCGCGTGAGGCGAGGCTTCAGCATAAGGTATTCAGCTTGCTGAAGTCTTGCCGCCGCTTTCCACTGATCCCATGTGATTGGGTGCTGGAAGCGTATGGCGTTGATTACGAGGTTGTCGGGGAGTCCCGCTTGGAATTTTTTGATAATGTTGGCTTCGTCTGGGTTATAGCCGGCTTTTGTCGTGAGGTTCTGGAATTTTGCGATGTACGTGTCGATGTCTTCGCCAATCATCTTCAATTTGTCGATGTCTTGGCGTGCTCTGGTTCGTTCGGTGGTGTCTGTGTAGGCGTTCGTGAACCGGTCAAGGACCGTGTTCCATAGGTTCTCTTCGTTGTGCAGTACTCCTCCTGCTAGCTGGTTGTCTAGCCATGCGGTTTGTTCATCTACCCAGTCGTCTACCAGATGCCCCCTCATATATGAGAGGAAGGTCATGGCTCGCGAGTATGGTACTGTGAGCTGGTCCACGGTTGGGTTCATTCCTCGATAAATTTGAAAGGATCAAAGAAAGTTTCGACTCTCCTCTCAATTTCCATCAAAGATGGGTGGTGGGTTGCCCCCAAGTTTGCCCCCTCCCGGTGCTGGTATTGCCCCGGCTGGGCCCACGGGGAGCGCACCTCCTCCTGGGGCTCCTCCACCTGGACCACCTCCACCGCCACCAGGGGCACCGCCGCCCGGTGGGCCTCCACCGCTACCATGTATGCCTCCACTAGGTCCAGCAGTTGGACCACTGCTCGACCCCGTCGGCGGTTGGGTGCTAGAGCTATGAGGCGCTCCGCTCGTCTGAGCAGCCGATCGACCTCCTGTAGCATGTGTTCCTCCACCGCCCAAGCCGGAGGCTCCCGTGGTAGTAAGGCTGGTGGCGACCTGAGTGTTGGTGGCCATCGCTGGCTGTACGGGAGTGAGGGTGGTTGATTCGTCTGGGTTGACATTGATTCCAGTAATGTTGGTTGACCCAAGGGGTCCTGTGCCGAATTGTGGAGGGACAGGTTTGTAGGCGTACCACCGTCCTTGCTTTGGGTCGTAGTCGATATATGCCCAAAGGCGAAGGTCGTCGAAATAGTGAACTTGGTGATATTCCTGATTCTTTGCGTCAAAGATGAAGTACCCCTCTTGGTTATTGATCTCTTCCCAGATTACAGCACCCTTTTCGTGGCTGGAGAGTTCGTCGGTGGAGTACCGATCGATGTACTGCTGTTGGAATTTCGTGTGACTCCTACTAGTCACCAGGGTTGCGAGAGACTTGACTTAATGTAACGTTACCACAGGAACGTTATGTGCGACGTGCACGTCACTAAGTCGCTCAGGCCGAGGTAACGGGACGTGAGTTGGTCTGTTAGGACCGAGTTCGATGATGAATAAGCACCACATGGTCTCCTCAGACACGTAGGTGATAGTCGGGGGTTCTGGGGTTCAAGCGAAAAAGCGAACCAAAGTCGTGCTCAAGCGAAACAGCGAGCGAAAGTCGTTCGTGGATTGACACCAATGTGGTTTTACACAAGAAGTCAAGTCTACCGTACAAGCTAGGTAGCGTGTGACTTATATACTAATACAAGATGTTTGTACGCAACAAACATATGGCGCAATATGTGGAGTCCTAAGCGAAAGTAGAACAAAGGCAGGACTATAGTAGGAAACGTGGCGATTGCGCGGAGTCATGTGGGAGTCAGCTGAGACCGGAGCGCCGTGAACTTCGATATACAGGGAAAGGGGCATGAGGGCGTATCGTGCGGCGAAGAGATCATGGGAAACGGTTGGGCGCGTGATGAGTTATGGGTGAAACAAGATGGGATATGGGAGTAAGAAGCAAAGAACGGAAGCGTCCAAGGCAAAAGGGAAGGAGAATCGTAACATCGTACCCCAGTTCCTCTAGGAATGTCCTGTACCACTGAGCTTGATTGGCGGCCTCTGAGAGGCTCATGTATTCAGCTTCTGTGGTGGACTGGGCAACTGTCTTTTGCTTTCTGGTACACCAAGAGATGGTGCCATGTGCAAGTAGGTAGACATAGCCCAAGGTGGAGTGGCAGTCTTCCTGATCTCCCCAGGAAGAGTTGTAGTAGCCGTGAAGGCCATCTCCACCATTCCCTCCAGTGTAGTGCAACGAATAGTCCTTTGTAGTATTTAGGTATGCCAGTACATATTTGGCGAGGCACAGATGCTGCTGGGAGGGGTTGGAAGTGAATTGGCTAAGGCGCACAACAGTGAAAGAAATGTCAGGTCTGCTTCCAATCTGCGCATATAGCAGAGACCCAATTATCTGTTGATACTTCTTTATTTCAGAAGTAGAGGCTTGATCTTCGTATTTGATCAAGTGAGCCTCAGTGCCAGAGGGAAGAGGGGTATATACTGGGTTGGAGTCCCTCATTCCAAACCTTTCAACTATGTCTCTGATATAATCTGATTGGTTGATTTCCATAGTGCGGTTAGCACAATCTCTGGTGATGTTAACACCGAGATAAGATTGAATTTCTCCCAGGTCAGTCATCTCATATCAACTAGATAGAGACGCCTTCAGATCATTGATCATGTCCATAGAGTTTCCCAGTATAGTGATATCATCTATGTAACGCTACCACAGCGTTTAGTTCGACTTGAACTCGAGAGGACGTTCACAACTTAGCTGGTCAACAACACGTGCTTAGTGTTGTGCTGATCCCGTAGAATACGACTAAGGCGATCCACAGTATGCGCCCTAGTAATACCAGGGCAACTCCGACTTGATGTGTCAAAAGGGCCAGGTCTTAGACTTCGAAGGTCAAGATGATAGGATGGGCTCTCCTTCTAAGGCGAGGAGACCTTCTAAGAGACGAGTAATGAAGTGGTATTTGAGAAGAAGACC
The DNA here is from genome assembly GCA_021527035.1 of Lactarius vividus. Classification (NCBI taxonomy): domain Eukaryota; kingdom Fungi; phylum Basidiomycota; class Agaricomycetes; order Russulales; family Russulaceae; genus Lactarius; species Lactarius vividus. The sequence goes on along the minus strand of JAKELG010000310.1, from coordinate 11,873 downwards.
AAGATAGCGCATCTTGGTCTTCGCGGCCCACTATTTATACATATTGAAGAGGTAGCTTTAAAGCTCCTCTCGAACGTAACGACTACTAGCAGTAATAGCTCGAACCCTACTACTGCTGTCCTAGTAATGAGTCATGCTAGCAATCACATGCTAACACAACGCGCTGACTGATCCTACTGTCCATGACTAATTTCTACTTACTACCGTAGTCATAACCGTATAGTAAGCGTCCGTATCCTCCTTTCGTCTCGCATGCGTAAGTCCTTGAGTCCGTCCGCAACATCACCCCCTTTTCAGCCGTGGCGCCCACGATGCCGGCGAAGCTGCGGCCCCGACATCCATCCTGCCTGTACTTCCTCGATTCTATCCAACGTATTAGCCATCTCGAGTCGGAACTTACTTCGAGACAGCTCCCCCTTTATCCCTCCGAGCGCGGCGGCGAGCTGATGGAGCCGCTGCTCCATCCTCTCAGCCTCGTACGCGTAGGCCCGATAGCGGTGGACCTCCGCCCGAAGGCTGACGTCGTGGAGCTCTCCGATAGCTCGGTCGAGGCGGGGTCGGTCGTGGTAGCCTCCTGCGAAGAGGGCCATGTCTTCCTGGGGGTACTGTTCCTTCCCGGTGGCTTTGACGTGCGGCTCGGCGTACAGGAGCTGCGAGTAGACCTTCTCGCTGTCGGGGACAAGTCTGAGCACGATGGGGTCCACCCCCATAATCACCTGTACGTACGCGGCTTGACGCGTGACCCCCTGTCCGTTGGTGATGGGGTAGTGTACAAAGTCCTCCCCACGGTTGTACTTGTAACTGTGGGGAGGGGGCCCGAGGGCGGTTTGGCGTAGTCGGAATAGTGGGAAGGGGGGTGGCGCGTCGGCTCTCACGCCTCCGCGATAGAGGGGGCGACCCCTCGTGTCGCACGCGTACGGGGTCTCGCGCGGGTCGTCAGTGTTGGTGGCCGTTGAAATAAGAGGGTGCTCAGCTGGGTAGTGATCCGCTAAGCTCCCTCGGACTTGTCCGAGGATTGTCTCCTCGCCTCTTGCCGTTCCTTCCTCTCCCTTGTCCACTCTCGTCGTCTCCGAAGGGCTTCTCAGCGTCGTTCCGCCGCCTTCCACAGCTGCTCCCTCTGCCAGTCCTCTGTGATCTGCCTCCACTTCTGCTCCTGCCACCGCTCCCAATCGACCGTCGCTTGCGTCTTGGGTTTCTTCCTCGACTCGATATTCAACTCGTACTGGGACAGGTCGAGATGGGGAACGCTCAAGCTCTGGGAGAGCTTGGCGAAGCCGATCAACTTCGGCCGTTGTGAACGGGACCTCGTTGACCCGCTGGCCGTCCTGGGAGAGGATCCACCAGGTGGCGGGATTGCTGGTGCCGTCGTCGTAGGAGGCGGGAATTGTGGACTGGAGGGCATCGACGACCTCTTGATAGGTGAGTGGTCCCGCGTTTCGGGCAACACGAGAGATGGCCTCGGCGGAAGAGGGAAGGGACATTGTTGCGAGTATGGAAGAGATGAGGGCTCCAGTGTGGCGAAGGTGAAGTGGGGATGGGGAGTACCCTTCCGTTCTTCCTGTCTTTAAGCTGCTCGCGAGTCGGGGATTCAATGACTTGTACTCAGCTATGGCGTCATCTGCGAATACGTCGTTCTCATTGACCCACTGGTTCTCCGAGTCAGGGTATCCTTTCCACTTGATCAGGTACTGGAGGCGTTTCTTTCTGCCGAAGTGCCGATGGTCTAGAATCTTCTCGACCTCGTATTCTTCTTCCCCTTCCTACCAGATCTGGTGGTGGGCGCTGGAAATTTTCTCCGTGCATGAGCGTTTCGCGATAAGGTGTGAGAAGATCGATGTGAAACACGGGGTGGATACTCCACTGCGTGGGAAGCTCCAATTGATAGTTTACCGGAGATAGAACTCGTGTGATTTTGAAGGGACCGTGCCGTCTTGCCGCGAGTTTGGTCGTTGGTTGATTGGTCCTTAGATGTCGTCCTTCCAGCCACACATACTCTCCGATTCGGAGATGGGGGGTGTTACGGTGTTTCACCCACATTGATTGAGCCTTTTTGATGAGTTCGTGTGCTTCCCTTCGAGCTTCTCGGAATTGCTCAAGCCTCGTGGTGACCTGGGAGATGGGAGAGGGCTTATCGAGCCAATCAGCGCGCGGGTCGTAGCCCATGAGAAGGGAGAACGGGGACTTCCTTGTCGCCTCGTGGGGCCAGTTGTTGTGCGCGAACTCCGCTATTGGCAGAAATGCCGCCCAGTTATCTTGACGCTCATTTGCCCAGAAGCGAAGATACTGTTCCAACCACTGATTGGTGCGTTCTGATTGTCCGTCTGTTCTGGGGTGGTACGCCGTGGATATGTTTTGTTGGATTTCCAGGATCCGACATAGCTCTCATGTGAACTTGGAGGCGAATCGGGGATCCCGGTCACTGATGATCTTTGACAGCTAGTCCGAATCGCTTGAAGACGTGAGTGACATAAAGTCCGGCCGTTTCTTCCGCTGTGATTCTCTTCGTTGCAGGGGATGAAGACGGAGGCCTTGCTGCAGTCATGGTCAGTTACGGTCAGAACAGAAGTCGTATCCCTGTGATATCGGTAGTTTGGTAATGAAGTCGAGGGCGATGGTTTCGAAAGGCAAGGCGTCCTCTTTTGGTGTGATGGGCACGAGCGGAGCTTTTGTGGGTCTAGGTATTGACTTTGTGTCGCTGGCATTCGGCGCATCCTTGTACGTAATTTCGGACGTCGATTTTCAGTTCCGGCCACCAATATCTTCGTTCCACTAGTCTTGTGGTTCGTGCGATTCCGGGATGTCCATGTACCGGGGGATCGTGGTGTGCAGCGATGAGTTCTCGTTTCTCGTTTAGAGATCCCTGTAATGACGTACTTCCCTTGTCTATACCATGCTCCGTTTACACACTTTCAGTTGCTGAGGGTCTACCCAGTATCGTAGGGTCATCTCCGTTTGTGGTGGGTCTCGCGTCGCCTGTACCACTGTTGCTCGTGCGAATACGTCCTCTGGCAGTACTGTTACGTCCTCGTTGTCCTTTTCTCCTTGGTTGTAGTCGGGACGTCGGGATAGTGCGTCTGCGCGTCCGTTTTTCTTTCCTGGGATGTGGTGAATCTCGAAGTTATATTCCATGAGTTCAAGCACTTCCCTGGCGACTCTTCGACTAATCTTTTGCGGTAGCTTCCAGTACTGGAGGTTCATGTGGTCTGAGTAGATTTTAATCTTGTGCGGTGATCCGGCCAGCAGTGGTCTCCAGTTTCGAAGGGCCTTGACTATTGCGAGAAGTTCTAGGTCGTATATGTCGTAGTTTCTTTCCGCTTCGCTGAAGTGTGGCTGAGTAGTAGCCTATTGGGTGTCAGTTTGCCATCTTTCTTCTTTTGTAGTAGTACTGCTCCTGTTGCGAATCCCGAGGCGTCCACTTCGAGTTCGAATGGGTCGTCAAGTTTGGGATGCGCGAGTACTGGTTCCTCCGTGACTAGTGCCTTGAGTTTCCGGAATGCTCTGTCCTCTTCGTCTGTCCATCTCCACTCCGTGTCCTTTCGCGTGAGTTTGTTGAGTGGTTTGGCGTGTGTGGCGAAGCCGCGAATGAAGAGTCGGTAAAAATTGCAGAAGCCCAGGAATGATCGGACGTCACGAACCTTCGTAGGTGTTGGCCAGTCTTTGATGCCAGAAATTTTTACCGGGTCCATACGTGTTACCCCCTTTTCAAGGATTACCCCCAGGTAATCCATTCGCGGCTTGTTGAAGAGGCACTTCTCAAGTTTGAAGTAGAGGTTGTGATCTAAGGCCACCTGTAGCACGTCGCAGACTGCTTCCTCGTGTTCCTTTTGCCCTGCGGGATCCCTGGTTGCGATGCCGATGTCGTCCATGTAAACCCGTATGATTGTTCCCTTGGCTTCGTGTTTCATGATGGTGTCTCGATAGATCATGTTCATCATTGTTTGGAAGGTCGCCGGGGAGTTGGTGAGTCCGAAATACATGACCGTAGGTTCGAAGAGTCCATACCGCATTTTGAAAGCCGCTTTGTGTTCGTCCCCTTCCTTAATACGTACATTGTTGTACCCCCATCTGACGTCTAATTTTGTGTAGGTGTGTGCTTGGCTGAGGTCTCCAATGAGGTCCGAGATAAGGGGTAGGGGATATTGGTTGCGAATGGTGACAGCGTTGATCTTTCTGTAGTCTTGTACCGGTTGCAATTTCCCGTCTTTTTCTTGATGAAGAAGAAGGAGGATGCATAGGGGGATTTGGATGGGCGAATGTATCCCTTCTTCAGCTGTTCGTCCAGAAATTCTTGAGCTTGCCATCTTCCTCTTGCGTCATGGGGTAGACTTTGCAGTCGATTGCTTGCGGGGTGTCCTTCTTTGAATTCGATGGCGTGGTCCCATGGTCTGGAAGGGGGGAATCTATTGGACGCTTCTTCGCTAAAAATCTTCGCGAACCGTTGGTAAGTCGAGGGAAGTTCCACATTATCACGGAACTGCTTAGCTTCGATGGCCAGTTCCGTGGCTGTAGTACGTAGGTGGCTTTCCTCTTCTAATTCCGCTACTACGTCTTTCTTTTCTTCTTCCGTGAGGATGCTTCCTATGACGTGGTCTTCTTGTTGGGGTTGATAGATCGTATAACGACTGGGAGCATCTTTTCGTGTATGGTGGCGTATCTCCAGTTGATGGTGGGTTCGTATGTTGCCAACCAGGGGTATCCGAGCACTAGGTCTTCGTTTCCCAGGTCTGTGACCAGGAAGCGCATTTTTTGTCGCCGCTGGTTAGTTTGTACTTCTAGATCGATAAAATGGGTGATACTGCCCGCTTTGTTTTCCGTATTATCAATGTTCCATATTTTTCGAGGTCGGTCCAGTGTTTGGAGTCCTAGACCCATCCTCTTTGCGAACGAAGGGTGTATGAAGTTGTCTGTCGCTCCAGAGTCCACTAAAGTTTTATGTCGGCCATTGCGTAGTTCGTGCGAATCGAGACTGGGATTCTAAGAGATCGATAGCAAGTCATGATTACAGAATCACAATTAACCGCCCTCACCCAGGCCGTTGGGTTCAGGCGTTCTGAAAACCCTCCTTTCCCCACATTTCTTGGAGGATGAGGTCCTTTACGTCGTCTGATTCTCCCGCTACTCCTGCTAGCCAATCTTTGGCCCTTTGTTGCGGTGGCGCAGAACTTGCTGCTCTGACTTGTGCTGGTGGTTCTTCTTGCGTGTAATAGTCGGTGTCTGCCATTCGACTAGTGGTTGCTCGGCGACGTGGCTGTTGGCAGTTTCGTGAGAAGTGTCCCTGTCTGATTACAGTTGTAGCAGACGACTGTCCTCATGTCTCGAGGTGGAGGTCCTCCTCCTCTTCCGTATCCCCCTCTTTGCGGTCTTGGAATGAAGGGACGATTCTGGTCGCCGACTTCTGCTACTCGTGCGCGCGTTCGGTCGGCAGACGTGTCCATTGCGTTTGGGTCATATCTGGGTGGGGGTGGCCCTCTTGGTGGCCCCCAATTGGGGGGTTGTGGTCTCCACCGTGGTTGGGCCGACGAGGGAGGCGTTTTGGTTTTGAAATTGTCTAGTCGCGCCTTCATGTGGATGTACTGTTTTTGCCGTTGTAGGGTGCACCGCTTCCAATCTTCGAAGGTGTGGGGCTCGTCAAGTTCGTACACCTTCATGAATAATGCTCGGGGTAGTCCCGCCGTGAATCGGTCGATGGTTTGGCGGTCGTTCAAGTTGTAATGAGCCTTTCTTGCCAGTTGTTCAAATTTTACCACGTACGCGTCGATATCCTCTCCTGTCATCTTAACCCCCTTCTGTAGTTCCGCTTGTGCTTGCTCTTCCTCGAGTATGTTTGAGAACCGTTTGGCGAATTCCGTCGCGACGTGGTTCCATAGTGTCTGGGAGTATTGACTTACTCCTCGTCGTACTTCTCGATTGAGCCACTCGAGAATGGACAGCGTCCATTCACTGACGTTGATTCCCTTAACATATCCCAAGAAGAGAAGGGATCGTCGGTACTCGTTTTGCATGATGGGGGCGTCGAGGTTCATTCCCCAGTAGACGTGCCATTGTGTGAGGAATGCTTCGTATTTAGTACGGTCTCCATCGAATACGGTCGGGGGTTCACCTGATAGCCTATCTGACCCATGTCCTCCTCCTGGAGGTCCTCCGGCTAGAGGTCCCCCTGGCGGAGGTCCTCCTCCATTCGGTGGTCGACCTCCTCCTGGAAATCCTCCTCCGGTTGGGCCTTGACCTGGGAATCCGCCTGGGAGTCCTCCTGGTGGTGGTGGTGGTCCTTCCGGTGGGTCCGGGTGGTCTGGTCCTATTGCTCTAAAAAGGGCTGCGTCGTCAGCCGTAATCGATGTCCGGTGCTAGGGTTGATGGGATTGAGGATGGCTTCGGCTTCTTCCCTGATGCGTTGTACTTCTTCCATTGCCTGTGTTTCGGTTACTGTGGCCATAGGGCTTCGGATATGAATCTCTTCTGGTACTGTGATATGTAGTGACTCAGCTATGTGTGCCAACAAGCTTGAGTCGTCTCCTGTTCCTGGTCGTATTTCACTTTCTGTGGCCGTGTGTTCTTCTACTGGTTCTTCGTGGCTTGATTCCGAGGGTGCGCGTTCCCTGGGTGCTTCTTCTTCTTCGCTGCTGCTGCTGTTGCCGTCTAGCGACCCCCAATCGTCTCCGTGAAGTTCTCTGGAATCGATGTCGCAGCGGTAGTGCCTTCCTGCTGGTCTAACAACGTCCCACCGGTTGTCTATGGGGTTCCACGTAATCTCCGTCCAGCAGAAGTTGGAGTAGTTGAACTCAACTGGTCGGTATCTGATTGCCTCTCCTGGGAAGTCTACGAAATATCCGGTGTCTCCTCTGTATTCTCTCCACCGGGCTGCGCCTAGGAATCGTCGCGGTACTGATCGTTCTCCCCTGGTTTCAAGGGTGTAGGTTCGAAAGTTTCTCCACTGGTCTCTTGTTGTGAACGCCACGGTTAGGGGATCTTGGTCTTAATGTAACGCTACCACAGCGTTTAGTTCGACTTGAACTCGAGAGGACGTTCACAACTTAGCTGGTCGACAACACGTGCTTAGTGTTGTGCTGATCCCGTAGAATACGACTAAGGCGATCCACAGTATGCGCCCTAGTAATACCAGGGCAACTCCGACTTGATGTGTCGAAAGGGCCAGGTCTTAGACTTCGAAGGTCAAGACGATAGGATGGGCTCTCCTTCTAAGGCGAGGAGACCTTCTAAGAGACGAGTAATGAAGTGGTATTTGAGAAGAAGACCAAGATAGCGCATCTTGGTCTTCGCGGCCCACTATTTATACATATTGAAGAGGTAGCTTTAAAGCTCCTCTCGAACGTAACGACTACTAGCAGTAATAGCTCGAACCCTACTACTGCTGTCCTAGTAATGAGTCATGCTAGCAATCACATGCTAACACAACGCGCTGACTGATCCTACTGTCCATGACTAATTTCTACTTACTACCGTAGTCATAACCGTATAGTAAGCGTCCGTATCCTCCTTTCATCTCGCATGCGTAAGTCCTTGAGTCCGTCCGCAACAATCTACATATAAGATGACGAAAAGTGATCCACCCCCCTCTTGGAGATGGTACACGTATACTCCTGCATCAGAGTACGTCCGCATGAAGCCAAGTTCAGTAAGAACTCCATGGAACTGTAGATTCCATGCACAGGAGGCCTGCTTCAGACCATAAAGGGCTTTCTGAAGCTGACACACCATGTGTTCAGAGCCAGCTGTGATGAAACTGACTGGTTGCTCCATGTATATTTCTTCATCCAGTTCCCCATGAAGGAACGCCAACTTGACATCCATTTGGTGGATTTCCCAATCCTCTAGCATAGCTAGTGCTAGAAGGAGTCATAAAGACTCAAAATGGGCAACTGGAGAGAAGGTTTCGTCAAAGTCCACCCCCTCTAGTTGGGTTGTTGTTGGAACGTAATAAGTACGTAAGGCCCTTATCTATAGCAGTTATGACATTACTGCCAAGTATGCTTTCCTATTACGGTAGTTAGGATATGTACTATACTGGGCGCAATTCGCCTCTGAGCGAAAAGAAGTCTCATGACTAAGTCGAAGTGGTAATTTACATCAGGCGTATGTAAAAATGCGATATTGTGGATGCCTGTACTCATCACTTTTGCGCTTCCAGACATGGTGGGGCCATAGGGTATATAATGCCTCCTATGGGGAGGGAGGCAAATACAGATTCACTCTCCTTCTCACTTGTGCACCCTCTCCACTCTATAGTCTCTCAACCTACTCAAAGGTGAGGACACCATTCCTGATAGCTGCGTGCATTGCTGCACTTCAGGTTATGGGCCCTGCTACAGGGTTTGCCGTTGCGCTCTTTGATAGAGCTGCACCTTGGTCACTGCCCACCACGGTGTCACCTTTGAAAAGAGGGGACCCGTGTGGTTGTAGGGCACTAGACCTTAAGGAGGCTCCCTGGCTACTAGCAACCCAATATTGTACTCTAGAGGAGTACACAGACCAGACCGCTCACCTACCTAAACAAGGCCATGTGAACAACCTCAATTAAGTTTGAGGCACTGCACATGACAACCTTGGGGTGATGTCGAGCAGTTCTATATCAGCTAGAGTGGCTATCCGGCAGACTGCAAAAACCGGTACAACGTTATAGTATTGACCTTCGGGTCATGTATGGGACTAATATTGGCTTTTCATCTCGCTCAGTATTGTAATACAATGCTGACGTCCTTAAAGCCAACAGATCTATACTACCATGTCGTCCCAACTCACTACTCTTGTCCCTGTTTTCGATGGCTCTAACTGGGCCTCCTGGTCTACACAAATGACCGCCTTTTTCATGTCGCAAGGGCTCTGGGGCTACGTTGCTGGCACCATCCCTCAACCTCCCGCTGCTGATGCTGCTGATAGAGCGGCTTGGATGAAATGCGATGAGATGGCAAGGGGTAATCTTACCCTACGCCTTTCACCTGCTATTCAGCAGGCAGTTTCTGGAGCGACTTCTCAGGTGCTCTGGGACTCTGTGAAGGACCGGTATGGTGTGGTTTCCATGCCCTGCATCTACAAGGACTTCAAAGAAGCCATTGTTGAGCTGGCAGCACTAACAGCGAAGAGAGCAAAGACAAGGCTAAGAGACAAAAGTAAACTTCAGAGGTGAAGAAAACTCTATTAGCAGCGCAACACACCTAAGAGACAAAAGTAACTATAGTACTGTCAGCGTAAGGTAGAGGCTTAGTAGTAAAGTAGAACTTACACTTCAGAGGTGAAGAAAACTCTGAAGTGTGAGGGCGAAAACAGCAGACCTTATATACAGGACGCTTAGCTAAGAATGGTCCGTGCGCACTGGTGACTCAAACAAAATACACCTGGTCTGTGCGCCAGAGGGAGAAATGCCATTGGAGGGCAGAGAACAATAAAACCGCCTAATGCGGATGTGATCGGTATCTTAACAATAAGAACAAGGAGAACCTAATAAGGAACTACAAAATAAAGATAAACAATAACCGGTCCGTACAAGTCCGGAAGTCCATAATCTAACCATAAGGGTCAGATACCGTATAAGGAAGGGAATGACTCAATCATATCCCACGAGACATGTGACTTGAATCAGTCGCGTCTCAACATCCCTCCATGATGGAGGCAGTCCATTCTGGAGATAAGAATAGGTGGTAGATGGTGATGAGAGCGTGTGTCAAGTTTCAACAAGTTCTTAACATAAGAACTGTGTGAGAGTTCTTTGCAAGTTCTCAACATAAGAACTGTGCAAGAGTCTTATAGGAGTTCGGGATTGGGGTCCCATGAACACCTTTACTTCATGTGTCATAAAGGACAACTTTTTGAAGTGCAGGGTGCAACGCCATATAAGACAGAGAGAAAGGACTCTCTTCTGCAGAGATAAGAGCGAATCTTATTCTGCCTTGACACTTCATCGGCAACCTTATAAAAGGTCCATCAACCCGAATTTCTGATAGATGTGGATCCTATCCACGATCTATTCTCTCCAATCTACACTAACCCAACATCATTAACCAGCTTCTCGAAGGTTTCCCTTGGTAGAGACTTAGTAAGTCCGTCTGCTACCATGTCCTTCGTAGGAGTACGTATCAGGTGTATCACCTTGTTTTCTACATACTCCCTGACAGCGTGGTGCTTAATAGGGATGTGTTTGGACCGTCTCCCAGTGACTGGGTTCAGGGCTAAGTCTACAGCGCCCTTGTTGTCACAGTGAAGAGGTATGGGGGAGGAGACCTCATACCCCAGTTCCTCTAGGAACGTCCTATACCACTGAGCTTGGTTTGCAGCCTCAGCGAGGCTCATATACTCAGCTTCCGTGGTGGACTGTGCTACCGTCTTTTGCTTTCTGGTGCACCAATGAGATAGCACCATTCGCAAGTAGGTAGACGTAGCCAGTGGTGGAGTGGCGATCTTCCTGGTCACCCCAGGAAGAGTCACAGTAGCCATGAAGGCCATCTCCACCATTCCCTCCAGAGTAGCGCAACGCGTAGTCCTTTGTGGTATTAAGGTATGCTAACACGTATTTGGCAAGGCGCAGATGCTGCTGAGAGGGATTGGAAGCAAATTGGCTGAGGCGCGCAACAGCGAAGGAGATATCAGGTCTGCTTCCAATCTGCGCATATAGCAGAGACCCAATTATCTGTTGATACTTCTTAATCTCAGAAGTAGAGGCTTGATCTTCGTATTTGATCAAGTGAGCCTCCGCGCCAGAGGGAAGAGGGGTGTATACCGGGTTGGAATCCCTCATTCCAAACCGTTCAACTACGTCAGAGATGTAATCTGACTGGTTGATCATCATAGTGCGGTTGGCACGATCTCTGATGATGTTAACACCGAGATATGACTGAATCTCTCCCAGATCGGTCATCTCATATCGGCTTGATAGAGACGCCTTCAGATCATTGATCTTATCGAGCGAGTTGCCCAGTATAGTGATATCATCTACATATAAGATGACGAAAAGTGCATCACCCCCCTCTTGAAGATGATACACATATACTCCTGCATCAGAGTACGTCCGCGTGAAGCCGAGTTCACTAAGAACTCCATGGAACTGTAGATTCCATGCGCGGGAAGCCTGCTTCAGACCATAAAGGGCTTTCTGAAGCCGGCACACCAAGTGTTCTTGACCAGCAGTGACGAAACCTACGGGCTGCTCCATGTAGATTTCCTCGTCCAGTTCTCCGTGAAGGAAAGCCGATTTGACGTCCATCTGGTGGATCTCCCAATCCTCCAGAGTGGCTAACGCCAATAGTAGTCTTAGGGACTCAAATCGGGCGACTGGACTGAAGGTTTCGTCAAAGTCCACCCCCTCTAGTTGGGTGAACCCTTTTGCCACTAGCCTAGCACGAAAGCGTCCATCCGCTTTCTTTTTAAAGACCCACTTGCACTTCACCACCTTCCTTCCAGCAGGAAGGGGTTCCAGCCGCCAGACCTGTAGCTTTTCCAAGGCATCCAGTTCATATTGGCATGCCTCCTGCCACTGGTCGGCGTATTCAGACTCCATGGCTTGCCTGAAGGTCTGAGGATCCCTATAGCCAGGGGCCTCTGCCGTATTCAGCAAGTCCATCATCGTAAGCCTACTGCTTCCCTGTACAAACTCGTCATTGTCCTCATTGTAATAGCGAGGATTTTGACGCCGCGTCCTTGTGCTCCGCCTAGGGCGAGGAGGCGAAGACACCTGCTCAGTCCTGGGACTCCTAGGAGTCTCGGCAGGAGGACTGATATCCCTATTGAAATTAGGGGCAGGTATCGGCTGGGACACCATAGGTGGCCAGTTGCGCCTAGAGCGCGAAGGACGAGGAGGGGTAGTCGTAGGGGGTGCAGAGGGTGGGGTCTGATATATAGTCTGATCTTCTGGAGCGGGGTGAGTG